>JAXGGA010001794.1:0-139883 GCA_038373865.1 Uloborus plumipes
ATAGCATATATAAAAAGATCTTTTTCTTAGCTTTCCAATGAGCTATAGTTGAGCTCAAAATCTTTAATAGAAAAAAAGTTTTAGTTCATAAGGCAAAGCATCAAAACGCCCGATTTTCGCTGTTGCCAACAACAAAAAGGGCCTATATATCAAAGGGTAAATTTTTTAAAAATAAAATGAACACTATTTTGAGCTCTGGGAAGTAAAAGGAATACACATGCAAATTTTCATCAAAATCAAAAATGATGATGCAACAACTTTTTTGAAAATTTGTTGATTTAAAATGGAATGACCCTATCCTTTTGACACATTCAGCTAAACTATGTATTTGAAATTAGCATCGTTCTACGTAGTTTGATAAGGCTTAAAATGCTTTTATTATTCTTCCCCTTATTGTTATCTTACATATCACCCCTATTTTGGTAAGATCAGAGAAGACCTGACGCATGCGTAAATACGCGGAAAGTTTTACCTAAGAAGATCAGACAGTACGACAATTTTAGAGGCACCAATAGGGGAAATTGCTCTCCAACTAGACAAAGTTTTTATTTATTTCACCAACAATGTTAAGTACTTACTTGACAATTTTAGAGGCACCAATAGGGGAAATTGCTCTCTAACTAGACAACGTTTTTATTTATTTCACCAACAATGTCAAGTACTTACTTGACAATTTTAGAGGCACCAATAGGGGAAATTGCTCTCTAACTAGACAAAGTTTTTATTTATTTCACCAACAATGTGAAGTACTTACTTGAGAGACAGTGAGTAATCTTGCTTAGAACTCTCGCTGTTCCGTACCAGATAGCTGCCTTCCTTGAGCACCCGTAGTAAGTTCTCGGCGTCCAGTCGACTGATGGACCCATGGTACCACCTGCAAAATGAACATATTCAAACATTTTTTTTAGCTAACGACAAAAGAAAGTTTGTTTTAATTTAATGGTTACACTAAGAAATATTTGAGAACTGAAAGTGTTTGGCCTAATTATGATGATGTTATGGTCCCATTTAACGGAAAACTGAGAATTTTGCACGTGGAGTCGCAGTGCATTTGGAAAAAGAATGAAATACGGCAAAATAAAGGCGAGGACATCAGCTGGAAAGACAATTTCATCACATGGTGCTTACCATTTAAAGTTTTCATTTGATAGCAACACAAATTATTTTTGATACATACAAAATATTATAATTATAGACTATCCTACATTATCATTGCATTATCCTACACCGTGTTTTTCAGGGGCAGCCATTTTAGGACTAGAACCAACTATATGCTTATAAACATACTTAAAATATTGCCCGGTAAGCGGTGTTGCAAACCTGGTTAAAAGAATCACCATATCATTCTGCCCCGCAATTTTCCTTTGTCAACTCACATTCCCCTAAACAATTCAACAACCTGTTAACCCCCCAAATCACAGATATCTTCTTCTAATATTTCAACTAAGTTTTAGCTACATTCAAACATTAGCCTTTTTAGCAATGGTATTTGAAAAAATTAATTAAAGATGAAACTTGAACGACTTCTGCATCAATGAAGCAGCGTGGCAGTTGCAAATTAAATTCCTATACATCATGATTAAACGGAATCTCAGATTTAAAAACATAAACGAAAATAACCACCTCTAAAGAGCGAGTTTTAAAATGACAAAACAGATAAATAATACTTAATAAAAAATAAGTATTTTTTTTTTTTACAAATCACAAACCTACACAGCCTATGAAATATAAACTTAGTATGTGTTACAATAAAATGCAAACGTCCTAAAAATTAAAATTTCACAATTTATTACTCGTACACCAGACGCTTATTTTACATCGTAAGTTAATTGAATAATATTAATGCAGCTTCGCCTAAACAAATTCCTATGCAACAAAATTAAGAAATAAGTTAAATGCAATCACTATCTTTAGAAATGTATCATCCATCAAATGGTGTTATAAGAATAAATTGTTACTAAACCCGACTCAAAGAGCATTAAATTCTAATCTATATGCAGTACGACTGTGCGACCCAAAGCGTTGTCTCTCATTAGAATGTAACCCCTAACGATTACAAAGGTCGTCTCTGGAACATAATTTAGCAAAGGACGAGTCTGACCACAGAAAGCGGCATCTGGAACAAGGGAACGCACCAAGGCAACCCCCCACCTTGCTAATTACTAGGCGTTCGCAGACAAAGGATCTCTGATGGCCGGACAAAACCTGGTATTATTAATTCCAGCCCTTTCATCAGTGTCCTCGATCCCCCCTCCCCCCACACACAAGTAGAGCAGATTCAATCCAGCTTTTAAAGTTCTGTGAGCCAGCTACAAGGAGGAATTACAAAAGGGATACTGCATCTTGGACGGAAAGCAATCTTGTCTTTCTGTTTCAATAAGCGGCCGGGTGGAGCTGTATATCTCCTGCTGAGATAAAAGAGAATTTCCTTGGCCCGAGGATTAAGAAGGTAATCCTCTTATTGTTCTGCTGGGTACACCAGATAAGAGACCCCAGCAGGGAAATAAGAGACATTGATGTGTTTGCCTGCAAAATGTAAACCTGCGAGAGGAAGCAAAGACTGCAGCATTTGCAAATAGCCGGCAGTCGTGTGGATTTAACCCCACTTTTTTTTGTATTATCTTTATTCCCCTTCTTCTGTTCTTGTGCCAATAACGGGGTAATGAAGTCGTACATGGTGGAGTAAATAGCTTCGAGCTTGAATTGGAGTCTAGCTTAAGATTTTTTTTTGACGTGATGATATTATTTTATTAATAGTTACTGTTATTGCAGTAAAATGATTGTTCAACTACACTTTCATTGTGAAAGATTTTGATTAAACATTCATCCTTGCCTGTTGACGGTATATTTTAAAGTTGGGTGACAACAATTGCTACTGCTTCGCTTTGCTTTAAATATTTGACATTATTAAAAAATAAATAGGAGGATTATGCGAAGAAGAATTACTTTTAAGTCGTAGTACTTAATAACAGAAGTATTTTTGAACATTACTACTTCTGAAGCCTTAAAAGCATCTAGCATAATAAGTACATAAAAATTCAAATTATTTATATAGGTTTATATAAATTTGACCTATCTATTTATTGTCCTACTGCCACGAGCGTACATTGGAAAGTACAAAATGTTCACATCGGGAAAGTCTCCCGAAACAAATATATGTATTCCCTTGAATTGTGTACAGCCATTCGAAGTAACTCTGATACACAACATTTTACTTTTAATTGTTCTAGTAGTATTTCAATAGTATTATTGCATCTATTGGCACAAAACAAAAGAAAAAATCCTGAATTGACTATCCAAAATTATGAAATGTCATTTGAAACGAATTATCTCCTGGTCTGAAGTTATCCTGTCACTTAAGATAACTTTGAATAGCGTGACAAATGGGATAGAAAAATTGATTTAAAAAAAAAAATTGCAACTTGGAGCTAAAAAAAGGAAACTGCAAAAACGTTACTTTATATAGCAGCATCACAATATTTCTATGATTCATCAAGGTGCATTGACTGTAACAATGAAGGACGAAAGACTGCAACAACTTCTAATTAGCATCTAAATGCAGCTTTAAAACAGTCACTCCAGATTTATTGGGCTGTACAATTATCAGTGTAAGATGTTGCCAACTTATTTTACAAAATTCACAGTAGAAAAGGATAATACCATTTTGCCAGTAGAGGACAGCATCGGATCTTCTACAGTTTCTTTTGAAGTACAATAGATTAAAATAGATGACGAAGAGTAACTTTATATATTTTAGTCTATTTGGTTTCAAAAAGAAGTGTAAAAGACACAATGTGCTGCATTCTACATACTGGCTAGGTATGAAAAGTAAGCGAGGGGGGCTTAACAAAGTCAAGCACTGCGAAAAACAGACTAAGCACTGACTAGGTAGCATTAGAGGCTTTCTATTTACATCCAAAATGTGAGCCTAAAATACGCAAGTAAATAAATTGTAGGTCTAAGAAAATGTAGTAAATCTTTTTATGTACTAGTTATGAAAGTGAAAACACATAGTGAAAGTCACCCTAAATGACCGTGCGTTTAAGTCAAACAAAATCATGAAAGTGCTTGATGATAAAGAATGAAATCATACATTTTGCACATAGTCACGGTACTACTGTAGTTCTAACAATAAGGCTGAGTAAAATCATTCGGAATTATATCACAAACCATTCTCAATACTTCAAAAACGCAAATCAAACTTATATTCAGAACTCCTGCAGACTTTCCAGTTTTGAAGACATAAGGTTTCATCTCTAACTATCCTTAACACGGCGACGAATTTTGTTGCGAAATCTGTTATACGTAAATTCCCACTACTAGAAGTAGCACATTAGAATCAAACAAGAGTGTAAAGTACTACATTGACTGGACAATCGAAAAACAATTTTTCACAATTTATCTTGGTATAAATGCAGCTGTTCCATCTCCTGAACCGTATTACTTCCGCTTCTCCCTAGGTTGTGTAAAAGTAGTTTCTCTGCAAGAATACTCTTCATGCAGAGAAGAACCTAACTTCAATGCCTACTTTTTCGACCGAAGTTACATACTAGCCTACATTTTTGTGCGTAATTAAAAAACCGGGGACGTCCATTGCTCAGAGGTAGATAGATCGTTTAGAAAGCCAGAGATCGAGGGTTCGGTACCAACCCAGGCCCTGGGTGTTATTTCCTCTCTTTGAGTTGTAAATCTCTCTTGTGATATTGCATCTATAATAATAAAAGCAAGTGTAATGTGTCTGTCTGTCTGTCTGTCTGCCTGTCTGTCCATTTGACCGAGCTCTCCAGTCAAATCTATCGCACGCAGGGACCTGGAATTTTTTACACGGAAGCACAAAGGGGCTGGCCACCAGACCTCGAAGCCCGATTTTCAATTTTTGAATTAGAAAAATTTTAAAAAATCTATATATATAAAAGAAAGTCGTGTTAGTTACACTACTTATAAGCTTATAACTCAAGAACGGCTGTACCGATATGGCTAAAAATTGGTGGGTAGGTAGCTTAGAGCCAGGAGACGGACATAGGCCATAATTTATGTGTGTCATTTATGTGTGTCAGTTACACAAATAGAAAAACTGTCTTATTGACTAAGCCTTTTTACTAAGCCTTTTTTGACACCTCCATGGCTGAGCGACAGCTACACGTTCTGGCAGCTACCGGTACGCAGTAAACAGGTTGTAAGCTAGCGGTGCGTTGAGTGTTATTTGACTTTTTTGTGAAGTAAATTACAAACAAACGCGTTACTTTCCTTGAAATTTATATGTGATAAGCTGTCAGAAACGATTGCTCATTCCTAGGATCCCGATAATTCCAACCGACAGATGGCTCATGGTTAGGATATATTGTTCCTTTTTATCGACGGGGAATGTTGTGTGTGGGGGGGGGGGAGAGAGAGACAGTCTACATGTCCTACACGCTACTATTCCTGCGCTATTCACTTATCTGCATTTTCTAAATGCACGGGCAACGCCGGGCGGGTACAGCTTGTACGTCATAAAGAAGTCTAATCTCTCGATGCAATTGCAACCAATAGCTTCTTTGTAATTATCAATTAACTATGACACGACAACAAACAATTAAGGAACTACAATTTCGAGCCAAATGAGAAGATATAGCTGCACATAAAATTTTGCTATTTCAATCGATATATCAACAATATTCAACCATTTTCGGCAAGTTTTAATTTGACTTCAGTGGACTTCAGTCACTTACCCTTGTTTTTCTAGCGTCAGTTCAGCGTCCACTTTCTCTCCAACGGCACTGAGAGCTGCACAGCCGAAGTTGAGGGTCAAGTTCTGGCGAGCTTTTCGAGGAGAGTCGGAATTTAAGTTCAAGTTCAAGTTCAGATTCGACCGAGACGGAGGACCTGGAAAAAACAAACATTATATTAATCAAAGATTAAGCACATTTAAATAATATTTACACCAAAAAGGAAAAAAAATAACTGTGCCAAAGTTACGCTAAATTTTTCATTCCCTACCTCAAAAAATATACAGCAAAAATAATTAAATAAAAAATGATGGTTTTATATGTAAACGATTTATTGAAAAGCAATGAAATTTTTATAGGCTGCTTAACAGCAGGAGATCCGATGTCAAACAAAATAATAAAAGAAAACTAATTATATAGTTAACAAATGAGCAGTATACTGCCGTTCTAAGCGCAGAAGTCGTACTTGCAGTTGAGCTAAAACTGAAATATTGATTTTTAAAGTTTTACGCTTGATTTAGATGCCACTCTTTGAGAAGTCTCACTCACAAACGACAATAAAACATTGTATATAGATAAAATATGTTACAAATAACTACTTGATGACAATACCTCAATTTCGATAAAATTGGCAAATACGGCATCTATGCTTAGCACGGCAAATAATGCTGTCCCCAACACGTGACAAAAATGCATATTTGCAATTCTCTCTCAGTAGGGTGTGTGACCACCTGCACTGGAAGAGCAGATTCATTCTTCAGAAATTATGAACAAAAAAATTAAAAAAAATTAGTCTCAAATAAACGCGACATCCATACAACGAAAGAAATAGCAATCTGCAGAAACGAGCCTGTTTTATATCCACGACATTACACGGTCTAGTATAAGATATGAGAATATTTTAAAACTGAACTAGTCTCGATTTTACTGCAACGCGTATTTGTACAAATTTTGTTGTTGTAATATTTTTTCTTCTCGAGTTAAAGTACACAATTTGTTACCCCCCCCCCTTTTTTTTCCTTTTTTAGATAGCGTACTTATTAGAGGAAGACTGATTACAGACTGTATGGTTCTAAATCGAGGTATACTAATTAGTACAAGTATTACGAAACCGAAATAAAAACGATTTATTTCACTCACAAGCTTAGTTGTTTTAGAATTCAGAGAGACGTCCTCTGTAACTCCCAAACAAGACTATGTAATTATTTTTGTGCTTTATCAGTGCTGTTTTGTAAATTCATATTTCAATATAATTTCGAAAAGATTAAAGTGTGTAGATTTCAAAAATTTAACTCCATCAGCAAATCAAAAATATTTAACTTCTGCAACTGCTCTTTCAAGTGACTCATTCCATTAACCCATTTATGCTCAGTAGCCTAAAAACGGGACGCTTGTTAGTTACTGGATACAAAAACCTGTAATGGGTATATCATTTTGCTGATGCTGTTTTTCACAAGTTAAATAGTCCTTCTTCTTGAGAAAACCAGATTGAACCACTAGTTGGACATCAGAGTTTATTTATTGACAGCTATTTTCAGACAAATCAGTCAAGCAACGATCCAGCATGTGTAGTCGCAGAAAGTAAAAGTTTTTTGCGAGCTTTTTTTTCATAAAATTAAACTATTTTCAAATGATTTGCTTAAAATTGATCACAGATGCCTTCTGTAAGGTTACTTTGCAAAAGTTAAGTCATCGTATTTTGCTCACATATCTGCGCAGTGTCCCATAAATAGGACGTTAAATAACTTAATAAATATGGCAACGGCGATCTATTTTACGCCTAAAATGTATGTAAACCATTCCATGTAAGAGTTTTAAGCAGAAAAAAATTGAAAAAAAAAAAAAAATAAATAAAAAAAAAAAACTTGGGCATAAATGGGTTAAAAGTTGACATTGAAGAATCCAATGGCTTGATAATATATCAAGCCATTGGATTTCTCAATGAGCAACTTTACATTTTATCTAGTTCACTCGAAAGTTAACTATGAATCAGTGGTACCCTTCAAAAGCTTTTGGCTACTCCAGTACGGTACGTAATAAGTATACATGAACGGTCTGTTATAATCCAACCCCAACAGAACATTTTGGTTCGGTATGATCACCACCCTGGTAGGTGAAAAATATGGCTGTACAAGTGCGAATGAATTAATGATGAGTCATTCTAAATGAAGCTAGGGGTCCCTCAGAGGCAAGGTTAATGCAACTACTCAAGGAAACTGAAATAAAAAACTACCGAGTTTACACGAGCCATTATTTTCTCGCAACGAAAATGAGTCCCCTAAACTATAAAACAACAACCCTCTTGCTTTACAAAAACTTTTAAATATAATACCATCCTTTAAACAATGGATACATGTTTCAACTATTCCATAACGAGCAAGCTTAAACCTTACATACAACCTAATATGAATAATTTGACGAACAGCTTTATTATTTGAAAGTGAGTCATCTGCTTTTTAGAGTTACAGAATAATTTGTGGAAGATCTACTTTTATAAAGCAAACATTTCTGTTGCTTTAAAAAAAACTATTAAATCAAAAATGAGCACAATATTGAAAGAAAAAAGAGCAACACTAAGCACCTTAACAAATACCATTCTTTGAAATAATGGATTCAGGTTCCAACTATTCCATAACAAGTAAGCTTAATCATTACATCCAACTTAATATGAATAATTCAGCAAACATCTTTATCTTTTGAAAATGCAGTCTACTTTTCGGAATTAACTATAAAATACCCCGCTGAAAACTCATCTTTATAAAGCATACATTCCAGTTGCTTTACAAAAACTATTAAACAGAAAATCAACATATAATTGAAAGAAAAAAGAACGTTAAGCACCTCAACAAATACACTTCTTTCAACAATGGATTCAGGTTTCAACTATTCCATAACAAGTAAGCTTGAACCTTACATCCAACCTAATATGAATAATTTAACGAACAGCTTTATCTTTTGAAAACGCATCGTCTGCTTTTTAAAATTATCTACAGAGCTCGCTGAAGATCTACTTTTATTAAGGAAACATTCCTCTTGCTTTACAAAAACTGGGAAACAAAAAGCAAACACAAAATCGAAAGAAGAGCGTTAAGCACCTCAACAAATACCATTCTTTAAACAAGGAATACATGTTTCAACCATCCCATAACCAGCAAGTTTAAACTTTACATCCAAACCTAATATGAATAATTTAACGAACAGCTTTATCTTTAGAAAACGCATCGTCCGCTTTTTAGAATTATCTACAGAATAGCTCGCTGAAGATCTACTTTTATAAAGGATACATTCCTCTTGCTTTACAAAAACTTTTAAATATAATACCATCCTTTAAACAATGGATACATGTTTCAACTATTCCATAACGAGCAAGCTTAAACCTTACATACAACCTAATATGAATAATTTGACGAACAGCTTTATTATTTGAAAGTGAGTCATCTGCTTTTTAGAGTTACAGAATAATTTGTGGAAGATCTACTTTTATAAAGCAAACATTTCTGTTGCTTTAAAAAAAACTATTAAATCAAAAATGAGCACAATATTGAAAGAAAAAAGAGCAACACTAAGCACCTTAACAAATACCATTCTTTGAAATAATGGATTCAGGTTCCAACTATTCCATAACAAGTAAGCTTAATCATTACATCCAACTTAATATGAATAATTCAGCAAACATCTTTATCTTTTGAAAATGCAGTCTACTTTTCGGAATTAACTATAAAATACCCCGCTGAAAACTCATCTTTATAAAGCATACATTCCAGTTGCTTTACAAAAACTATTAAACAGAAAATCAACATATAATTGAAAGAAAAAAGAACGCTAAGCACCTCAACAAATACACTTCTTTTGACAATGGATTCAGGTTTCAACTATTCCATAACAAGTAAGCTTAAACCTTACATCCAACCTAATATGAATAATTTAAGGAACAGCTTTATCTTTTGAAAACGCATCGTCTGCTTTTTAAAATTATCTACAGAGCTCGCTGAAGATCTACTTTTATTAAGGAAACATTCCTCTTGCTTTACAAAAACTGGGAAACAAAAAGCAAACACAAAATCGAAAGAAGAGCGTTAAGCACCTCAACAAATACCATTCTTTAAACAAGGAATACATGTTTCAACCATCCCATAACCAGCAAGTTTAAACTTTACATCCAAACCTAATATGAATAATTTAACGAACAGCTTTATCTTTAGAAAACGCATCGTCCGCTTTTTAGAATTATCTACAGAATAGCTCGCTGAAGATCTACTTTTATAAAGGATACATTCCTCTTGCTTTACAAAAACTAAACAACAAGTTATAAAATGAAGAAACGTAACACCTCAACAAATACCTTCTTTAAACAATGAATACATGTTTCAACCATCCCATAACCAGCAAGCTTAAACCTTACATCTAACCTAATATGAATAATTTAACGAACAGCTGTATCTTTTGAAAACGCATCGTCTGCTTTTTAGAATTATCTACAGAATAGCTCGCTGAAGATCTACTTTTATAAAGGAAACATTCCTCTTGCTTTACAAAAACTAGGAAACAAAAAGCAAACACAAAATCGAAAGAAGAAAGAAGAGCCCGTTAAGCACCTCAACAAATACCATTCTTTAAACAATGAATACATGTTTCAACCATCCCATAACCAGCAAGCTTAAACCTTACATCCAAACCTAATATGAATAATTTAACGAACAGCTTTATCTTTAGAAAACGCATCGTCCGCTTTCTGGAATTATCTACAAAATAGCCCGCTGAAGACCGTTTCGTCATTCGGTGGCAGGAAATGGAAGCATTAACTGGGGAAACAAAACTCTTTAGCGACTGTCTAATCGCACGGCATATGACGCTGCATCCGTTCCCACCTAATTTAGGCTGGTCGCTGTGTTTGTTGTCTTCCAGCTTTTAACGACGGCGATGCTCGTGCGTTCCCCAGGACCGTCCCCATTAATTAAATGGCCATTGGTGCACGTGATTTCGCGGTGTTGCCTATGGGGGGAGATAGCCAGAGGGTTTCAGCCAAGACGGTTGTGGAGGAATTTGGAAGGTGGGGTGGATAATTAAAATGATTTTTATGAAATTAAGGATCGATACTTGGGTTATTTGTTTCAGTAGCAGTGGATACCAGAGAGGTAGCTAGAGGAGGTGGCCTGAAATAATTCGAAAAAAAATCCTCTATTATAAGGTAAAACGTACAGTAACAATAATTGGAGTAAACAATCATTAATCCGGACCCTATTAATCCTTTATGTCCCAAATTAATTTAGCACATTTTGAAAATCAGTAGGGTCTAAGGCCCCCTACGCCTTAGGGCCCTTAAGAAAACTGTTTCCGATTGCAAGTACCATCTGTCGGCCTTTCAGCGAAGTACAAGGAGTGGTACTTAAAAGCTTCAGCATGATTCCATCCATATATCCCAAATTAATTTAGCAAATTTTGAAAATCAGTAGGGTCTAAGGCCCTCTACGCCTTAGGGCCCTTAAGAAAACTGTTTCCGGTGGCAGGTACCATCTGTCGGCCTTTCAGCGAAGTACAAGGAGTGGTATTCAAAAGCTTCAGCATGATTCCATCCATATATCCCAAATTAATTTAGCAAATTTTGAAAATCAGTAGGGTGTAAGGCCCCCTACGCCTTAGGGCCCTTAAGAAAACTGTTTCCGGTTGCAGGTACCATCTGTTGGCCTTTCAGCGAAGTACAAGGAGTGGTATTCAAAAGCTTCAGCATGATTCCAGCCATTTAGGATCCACAATACTAAATTAAAAAAGCGGGACTTCTGGAGACCCGTCGGGGCATAAAGTGTTAAACCAGTTTTACTTAATTCGGATAGCCATTTAGATGTATATACTGTATAAATAAAAGGGGAGTAAGCGCAATTACGCTGCAGGCCGTATTTTGTATCTTTGTGATGTATTTTTGTAAATTTTCATTATGCAGTTAGCAGTTGTATATTTTATTCTTGTGAATTTCAAATACGCCTTTACTGCGTACAATAGTCTATTAACTCGTACTTAAGCTCAACTTAACCCATTAATGCCTGACATTTTTTTTCCCAAAGATATTTTGTATACTGGTTACAAACAGTGTTTAATAGACAGGAAAAAAACTAAAAAAAAAAATATCATGCAAAAAATATTTTTTTTATTAAGGAAAGAAAAATTTTTCCTTAAAAGTTACGATAGACCCCAGAGGGTACATACTTTTTTATTAAAATTTTTCTGCCTACGATATAATATTTAAAGACATTTCATAAGAAGAAATAAAATCAGCCATTAACATAAACTGGGAAGCTGGAAATAACTTTGAAAACTTAGCTTTTTTTATTGAGATTGTGAACGATGTCATTTTTGATAAAGATCATATTAAAACTACCACAGAACACACTTTACAATGGTTATGTGCTGCAATCTGTTAATAACGAATTGAAACAATACCAAGGTACTAATTGAACACTATTATTTGGTTGAAATGTTCATTTTTAAGAAATTCAGACCCTTTTTTGGACCATTCCTAAAAAGGGACGCTAGGCATCAATGGATTAAAGGTTATTTTGTTCAATTCGTACTTTCATGAATTCCTTATTCGTTTGGATTAATGCCGGATATTGTATCCGTAGCAATCCGAATGAAAATAAAGATCCGTATTCGCTTTACATTTGGTAGATCTTAAACGGATCTTTTACACTCTTAAATTTTATTATGTATTTGAAAGTCTACATATGGGTAACTATAATATACTATTAAACGTCATTTGAATTAGTTTTTATATTTTTAATAAAATTAAAAGGTATCATTTCACGCATTAAATAGGCATTTTTTTTACTGATTTGGGAATTGCATAATTCTGATTTTAGCTTTTCTAGGCTTTCTTCAAAGAAAAGTGAGACTACCCAAGTAGCACACTTCGTTTTTTAAAGGTTGTAAAATGGTTATTAACGTTGTGACAACGGATTAAAAACGTTTATAAAACGTTTAAACGTTTTTGGTGCTACCTGGGTAAATTCTGTGTTTAACGTTTGTAAAGATATTCCTGTCTCGTTTTAAGGAGTTATTAGTTTAGTGGAAAATGGGGTAAAAAAGCAAAAACTATTTTTGTACTTATATTGGAATTCTTTTTTGTAATACAAAAGGTAAAAATCAAAACAATACGCAACGCTTTTTTCCTTGTAGAGTTTCTTTTTATCCTTACAATAATCGTCGATTTTATTAAATTGATCACTATAATGTTCTTCCCTACTTTTATACATTTCACTGCTCCAAAATAAGTTTCCCTCTTCTACAAAACACTCGAGGAACATTTTCCTGTCTTTAAAAAATATTCAGCTATATCTCTCTAATACCAGCTGAATGCATTATAAGATATAATCACCAGATTAAATTTCCTACTATATAATATTAGGTCCTTATAGGAAGAAATACATTGTCATTCCTTTTAAACTACCTTACTCAATTTGCACACCACCAATGCAAACAGCTCTGAGCCTTTCATGTCTGAGTCTTTAGCTTAGATAGATATCTAAGTCTCAGATGTTCGAGTTAAAATTTTAATACCTAGTTATTTAATTGATCAACTAATACTAAAACATAAATAACTAATTAAATTTAATGGTTAAATTACGGTGCAGTTTGGTTATGCGGAATTAGTAAACATTTCAGGGATCTCCGTGGCACTTCTAAGTGAAAAATTTTATCTATAAGCTTAAAAGGTATTTATTTTCAAAAAAAAAATTTTTTTTCGTGATATTTCTTCTATTTTACGTCCACCACATTTTAAACTAATTTTAAAGTAAAGTTTACAAATACCTTTGTACTATAGATGTAGAGAAAATTACAACGTTAAGAAGGCCCAAATAAAGGCTTTTGTCGGATGTATATGCATCCATAAGCTCAGATTTTTTTTGCATTGAAAAAAGCGTTCTTTGTAACGCCGAAACACGTGCCTGCAGTATCCCTGCTTATTTGTGCCTTCTGAACGTTGTAATTTTCTCTACATAGTTTTAAAATGTTTATATTTAATACAAACTGAATCATGTAAAGCTGAATAAAAAAAAAAAAAAATTGCCAAACAAACAATATTAGACGAAACAATAATTGCTTTATTTTAGGGGATTAAGATGCCATTATCACTGCAGTTGTTGTAATGGCATAGTTTACGACCATGATAGTTAATAATCCTAACTATTAGCAGTAATTTGTCGCTTTCCCTTGTAAACCATTTATCACTATTACAAAACAAACATGCAGCTAACTGCATTTCCAAAGAGGCAGGCCTCTCTTAATTCAAGAACAACCATTAATTTCCATTTTCCAAGGCAACATTACCGTTTCATAAACATTAAGTACGAGCATAAACTTCCGTAATTAGAATTAAAACCAGAGAATTTTTCAATTATGCAAATACGTCCATGTAACCATAAATGACCCGGAACCTTTTAACGTTTGCATAATTTAACTTTAAAATGAATTAGTCTATAATGGAAACATGGTCTGTTTGAAATTGAGTCATTTCCATCACGGTCCGCGCCGAATCAAAAATCAAGCAATTTGTATAAGTTACGCAGATGCAAATTTTCTAGTGAAACATCAAACTAATGGTTTTGGAAAATTAATTAGAGATGAGACCAGCGTGCTCATGAAATACATCATACATTACAGCTAAAATGATATTATTATAATTCGATATTATTCAAGATTTCGAGCGGAAAATTCCTCAATGCATAATTATTAGAGCAAGGTTTAAATATTAGTATCATGTTTTAATCAGTCTTGTATAGGGTTACTTTGGTAAATAAATTCCTTATTTTTAACTACCCATACATATTTCTGTACCTAAGAGCCAGACTAACGTAAGTCCATTATCGTTACTTCTTAGGAGAGCGCGAAATCGTTTTTCTGGTGCGTACAAAGGATGGGATTCGAGCGCTTACAACAACTTAGAAATTTCTTTATAGAATAACGTTATCATGTGCCGATGCGGTATAAGTAAGATTCCACCTACAATGCATTAATAAAGTGAAAATCGAAATATTCGGATTTACGTTAGTCCGGCTCTGTAGGTACAGATTTTAACAGTGTTATTGCACTTATTGGCAGATAAGTGAAGCAAAACTTTTGTTAGCATTGAGTAGTTGTCAAAAATTTGGAAAAAAATAATTATAAAAACTATTTTAAATAAATTATTACCTTCGTTTGAAGTTGTCCTGTCACTAAAGCAAACTTTAAAGCTTGTCAGAAGTGGGATGTAAAATGAATAATTTTGATAAAAGTTGTGCAAATTTGAGAAATAAATTCCAAATTGTTTTCTTTTTATTTCATAGCATTGCCGGACTTCTATAACTTATGCCGTTGCATAGAATATCACAATGCAAAGATAAGAACAAATCAGCTTTCAAGTGCAGCTTTTAAAAATTATGAATGATCACTTCTGCAAAGCAATACCATCGAAACAAATGGGGTGAAATTCTAAAAATGCGTTTAAAATTCGCAACAATGCTTAACATTGAACAAAGATGAATGAATAGTACATATTAGTCCTTTTGTATTAAGCTTGACTTTAAAACAGAGAAGTACGTATTTTTACCACTGGAATATACACTGAAAAACTTTAACAAACCCCGTAGGAAAAAAAAAGAAAAAAAAATGTATAAACGATTTTTTTAGAAATTGAAAGAAAGTCCCAAAATTAAGATTTCCTTTGGCTAATGTCAATTGATTTAAACGAAAAAGCTTTGCGAGAGCTATAAAACTTGATAGAAAATTAAGTCCCGTACAAGAGAACCGTCGCAATTTTACCTGAGGGAAACCGCACGTCTTACAAGCGGGGGAAGAAAAAAAAAGAATAGAAAAAAAAAAAAAAGAAAAAACCTCCGAATTCTGTTGTATTAAAATATTCCTCAGCTAGTAACGTTCAAGAAGCAGTCATCAAACCTCCCTGCGGACAAGTCGACAGAAGTCATCACCATTTCATCGAGATCGTATCCAAGAAGAGATCATCAGAGGAAGAAAATGAAGCACGGGGGAGGATGGAGAGCAAGAGAGAGAAAGGTAAAGAAAGGGAGAGAGAGGGGCCTTTACACACAATTACAGGAAGGCGGCAATTGTTGTGAAGGTGAAATCCCTGAGGCTGCCTCGCCAGAAAGGTAGAGAGAGGTCCAAGAGAATCGAGTCAAAACGACTCTTCAGGGATCATGGAGAAAGCGAATTTCCCAAGGAAGAGGGGGGGGGGAGGGAAGAGGAAATGTCCCATCGGCAGTCTCTTTATCGAGATAATTTTATTTGGTGTAGTTGAAGTAGAGGTGTTTTTGGGAGATCAGAATTGATTTGGAGAGCGGGAAAACACTATTCTGTTCACCTTCATATCGTGGATATATTTTAGACTGTGCAATAGTATAAAATAAATAAAAATAAAAAGGAAGATCGAAACATTTTTAGTTTTTTTTTTTTTAATACTAGCGTGCTCCAACCAGTCATTTTGACAGCTGTTTAATTTCAATTCAAAGAACAATTATGTACAAATAATGCAACAATTTCTTAGAATATAATGACACATTAAACAGTATATGAATACGTTTGTAAATAATTGTAGTTAACTCCCACCTCCCTCCTTTATTTCCGGTTTAAATATAAGTTATACCAATATCTATCTACCAAGCAGTCAAAATAACTTCTTGGGCAATCCAGAGTTAATGATTGTGGTAAATTATTTATTAAATCGCAAAATATTTTTCTATGCTTTCTATAAAACTATTTTTATACTGTTTAAAAACATAAAACAATTGTTATGGTCTTCAATTATGTATTCAAAAGAAAAATGGCTCATCAAGTAGACAAAAAAAGATTAATATTTTCCAGCCATTACAAATCGTCAGCAAGGCTCTTCTCCTACAATTCAACTTTTACAATAGGAACATTGTCCCATCGGCAGTCTCTTTATTGAGCTAATTTTATTTGGTGTAGTTCAAGTGGAGGAGTTTTGGGGAGATCAGAATTGATTTGGCGGATGGAGACAATATTCTGTTCACCTTCCTATCATGGATACATTCTAAATAATGAAATGGTATAAACTATGTAAAAATGAAAAAGAATATCGAAAAAAAAATTACAACTTTTTAAAGATTGTGTTAAGGCTACAGTGGACACAATTTTTTTTTTTCAATTATTGATATATATGTCTAAAGCTTTGTGTGCTTGTATATTTACTACATCTAAAAGCAAAAAAAAAAAAAAATTGCTGCAAAAAGAATGAATACTTTTCTTGAAATTTAAAATTTAAATATTTTTTTAACAAAATTTCAAAATGCTCCATGCGACACAATTTTTTTTCAAACTTTGAATTTCCACTTAATTTCCAATCATTAGGCACGATTGCATAAAACAATGCATTACATGCAATGTTTTATGAGATAGTTTATAAAAGGTGGTTGAAAATGAAAATTTATATGAAATTTTCAGCTGAAAAATATTTGGAAAGAACATTCGGTGAACTTATTTTTTCTTTAAACAGAAAACTTTTCATTTATATCAGACCAATTTTACTAGTAAAGAACGAAGTTCCATTAAAAAAATGGCGATGTTGAAAAAAATTATTTCTTTCAAAAAAAGAAAGAAACATACACAGCGCAAAATAAAGAAAATACGCACGACGTTAGACAGAATTTTTCAAATCTTAAGAAAATAAGAAACAACAAACAAGAAAAAAAATCTGAAAAACAGTTACAGTGCATAACATTAATTATGCACTTTTTCTTTCTTACTTTAAAATGCAAGCGCACATAAATGCCCGCAAAAGCTTTATATGGTATAGACAATTAAAAGTTTTCCGTGTTTGTATGCTACGAATAGTAATATTGAGAACGAAATTAAAAAAGAGCATTCTAAGCACAAACATGTGGGATGAAAAAGTGAACTCCAATTTTCAGTACGTTAATTTTGCTTTTAAAAGAAACTAAAAGCCTTTTTGGTAAAGGGTATTACTTGAAAGTAAAAACAAAAATCTTTGACTCTACTTGTAAGTTGATATAAGTAGAAAATATCCCATTAAGAAAGTACGGAAATTTGGAATTTCAATTAGACAACTAAAATGAAAGATATTTTACAACAGCAAAAACTGCTAAAAATAATATACTGTCGTCCCCGCTTAATAGGGTAACGGATAATCGAATACCCCGCTTATACGAATAAAAAATCCTGGAACAGATGCCATAGACGCAATGTTAAAAATCCCCGCTTAAACGAATACCCCGCTTAATCGAATAATATTTCTTGGAACCAACAGTATTCCTTTAAGCGGGGCCGACAGTAATTAGTTGCGAATCGTGCATTGCTCCTGAAACTTAAAGAAGGCACATATTAGTGACTTTTTTTTTTATTAAAAATGAGAGGTGGGATTAAATATATTCAAACTGCTGTACACATACTTTTATGTTAGCAAAAAATATTTAAATAAGTGTACATGCGACACAACCATTAAGAAATTTCAGAACGCGTATACATAAAATAGACAAAAATAACGTCGATTTTCTGATTTTTCCATGAAGCACGGAAAAGTCACTCTAGAAATAACAGAAAGTGCATTTTTTCCGTAACATGTAACGAAAAAAAACCGGTACACCAACTAGTGAGCTAACAGTTCGTGACTTTTAAAACAAAGATAAAACTTTTAAATTTTCCTCAGATGTATTGACTGTGCTAACTGCGCCCAATGCGTTCCCACAAAGAAAATGACAAAAAATGCTTTGTTTATCCACTGGTTGGAGGTGTTCATTTACTAGATTGGTGAACTTTTTATCATTTTAACCTTTCAAAAAGACTTAAAGCAAAACCGTACAAGTTCTCCCAATTTTTTAAACACAACGACATATATGAATTAAAATGTTTTTATTGCCATGCAGCATGTACCAAACGCAGAAGTTTTTAACGATGTTATGAACTTTCGAAAATGAAATCGCGCAAAAAAGTTCATTCACTGGTCGGTTGACCCTACATACCTAACTTACATGGACCTTATGTATGCTACGCAAACGCAAAAGCACATCCACACACGCATAATAATAGCGCTGAATTTTTTTGTAGCCAATAAAAAAAGAAACACTGAAAGAAGAAATACCGAAACATATCCTGCATCCTAGAGAAATAAGTTTCAGAATTTTCGGACATAGTTTTTAGCAAAGCAGAGAGACGAAATTTTCCGTGTTTTTTTTTTTTTTTTTTTGTAGAATAAAACATGAAGGAGTGGTAATAAAATTGAAAGAGTGATTGTTTCTATTAGTCTTTATTAAGGCGAAGAGTATGAATGGGTTCTTCAACCCTTAAGCAAGAAAGTGCCTAGTTTAGATTTTCTTGAACCACTTCTTTAATTACATGACAGCTATTCGGTAGACTTATAACTATACTGACTATAAAACAGCGAAACAATTTTTTTTTCAGAGAAAAAATTACGAAATTAGTTTTGGAGGATTGCAATATATGAAAACAGTGAAGACCCTAATAGTAATCTATTCAAAAAAAAAAACCTAGCTTCCAAAGAACAAAATAGAAGACGGCAGGGGAACATGAGCATGGGTATAATTCTGGTTTTCAGTGTTTAGAATAATTTGCATTTTTTATTATAATAACAAAAGATTCAACAGTAACAATAAGTAAATAAATAAATAAATGAATAAGTAAATAAAATTGTGCCATTTTCGATGATGCAAAGTATTTATTTAAAATATAAAGCGTAAAAATTCGCTCGACTACACACACATTTGAGGTTTAATATCATTAATGCGTGAAATGCTTTTCGAGTCTCTAAAAAAATCCGCTGGGTTATTAATACCCTATATTTAATTGAATTGGAACTACCAATCGCTGGAAATAACTTAGTGTAATTATGGAAAAAGTATGAAATATATTTAAAAAAGGTCATTGCCAACATTTTTTTGGAAATACGCTTGCAGCAAAAATATTTTTGGAAACCAAAGCAGTACCAAGTGGGTAAGGAAATACAAATTAAAAATGCCTAAGAAGAGATAAAACGTCGCAGCTTTTGCAAAAAGCAAAAAAAAAAAAATGTCAAATTGAACATACGGAAGGGGAAAACAAGGTTTAAACATTTATTTTGTATATGCATGAGAAAGAAACAAATTTACGAAACGAAAAAGACAGAAGCAACGACAGTTGCAGCGATCACTTGAAGTTCTGAATTTAAAAAAAAGTAAACATTAAAAATAAAATTTGCTAGTACATTTTTCTTCAGTAATGCAGAAACCATATTCATTTTACACTTATCACAATTTGCATGAATTTTATAACTATGCAACGAAACAAATTAGACTTCATTAATACGTATGCAAAAAGTCACTCATGTGCCTTTTATTAGAAGAAAATGCAGCAACGTAACCGAGTCAAAGTGGGCTGGCTGTTTTCCCTGCACTGATACTGCACTGGCAGTGAAACGACATCTACAGAATTTATTCGTCTGTGAGAGGCAGACATATGAGCTCAGATTATGTTTGAGTTAGTTGGTTAAGTTGGCACATAACGCTTATTTTAGATTTATAATTTTGGATATGATTTATATTTCTTCAATATATAGGGGAATTATCACCCAATCGTGAGCCAAGGCGGGGAAAGCTGCCTCACACTAATAAAAGTGATGTATCTTTTGGGTTATTATTTTACATATCGCACCCTTGCTACAAAAGTGCCACAACTCAAAAAACTACATTTTCCATGAATGGCAAAAAACTGTTCCCGAGCTAACTAAGCACATTTTAGTATTTTTGAATTTCTCAATATGAAGACCGATATATCTCAAACTATGATCGTTAGTTAAGCACGTTACTCTACGACGGCTGGACGACAACTCAAGATGTGGCATTTCAGTGGAAGGGGTTCTATGCATCTTGATGACAACAAAACGCCGTAACTGCCCTTTGGCGGCTGATTTTTCAATGCAACTTCTGACTCTTTTGAAGATTGGTAGAGACATGTAAACTACGTCTAATGACGGTCATAACTCAAAAATTACAATTTTTGAGTTGTGTCACTTTTGTAGCAAGGGTGCGATATGTTGATTGAAACAAGTAGAAAAAAGGTAATGGCTAATTATAATAATTTTAAAGTAATTTTTTTTAAGTAATGTGACTTTACACATGTGAAATAAAATGCTTAACCTGTTCAACTGTGACACTTAAAAATTTTAATGATTCATTTCTGAGCGACTGATTACTAAGATCTACTGTTAAAGCTGAGTGCATGACACTGACTTTGAAGGAAAATTTTAAGCACCTTTAGTCAATACTAATTTAAGGTGAATCAGTTCACGTTATTAAGTCGCTCTTATATTAATTGAATGAAAACATAATGTTTTTCAAATGTGTTGGAAAAATCGGATCCACTTTGTACCTCTAAAACACCTTTGAATCCTATGTTTTGTCAAATCTTTTAATTATTCAAAATATAATCCGCATGACAGCATTTAGACATGACAAATGACAGCATTCTAGTTTGACAAAAGCATCACACAACATCTTTTTTGTTTAACTTAGGTAGGATCCACTTTGTACCTCTAAAATATATACATTTGAATCCTGTGTGTTGTCTAATCCTTTAATTATTCAAAACATAATATGCATGACAGTATTTAGACATGAAAAATGACAGCATCCTAGCTTGACAAATGAACCATACATCTTTTTTCTTTAACCTAGGTAGAATTGCTTTCCTTGAAAATGCGACTGTCAACCCCTATCACAACGACTATCACATGACGTTCAGAAAAATCACATAAATTTCCCTAAGTCCAAAGAACTTCAATTTGCTTAGGCAGGTTCATAAGGAGCACAAACTTCATTACGCTAAAAGTTCCGCCGCACTTCCGGATATATCTTAAAGGCACCAAATAACGAAATGGGCCCTACAATCCACTGGGAATTCCTAATCTCTTGAAACATCTTATGTTCTTGTCTTCGCCAGGGCCCTCGGCGTTCAGGGACGCAGAAAGACTTCGCATCGAATTTTGCCAACTCTTTGGGGGAAAAGAGACTTCTTTTGAGTAGCAGATTATAGGGATATTTCTAGACCGTTAGTGGTTTTATGATTCTATTGAGTCTGTATTTTCCTATTCAATTTCGTGATTTTATTTGATCGTTGATTTTACTAAATAAAAGTAAGAATACAATGTTTTCTAACTCGAATTATATTAACTTCTTTTATTTTGAGTAAGAAAGGACTTCTTTTGAGTTGCTGATTTCATGGATATGTTTACATTGTTATCGATCTTGTTACTGGTTCTATTAGGTCTGTATTTTCCAATTCAGTTTATTTAATTGTCGATTTTACTTGAAAATTATAACTTTTTTTTCTGATTTGAAATTAGATTAACTTTTGACAACTCTTTAGAGTACAAAAGACTACTTTTGAGTAGCAGATTACAAAGATATTTCTAGACCGTTAGTGGTTTTATGATTCCATTGAGTCTGTATTTTCCTATTCAATTTCGGGATTCTATTTTATTCTTGATTTTGCTGAAGAAGAAAACGATATTGTGTCCAGCTCGAATTATAAGTTATTTCTGCCAACCTTTTCCAGTAAAATAGAATTATTTCGAGTAGCAGATTACAAGCACATTTTGAGACTGTTTTTGGTCGCATGGTTCTGTAAAGTTTGTATTTTCTTATTCAAATTCGGGATTAATTAACTGTTGGTAAAATCAAACCTTCGTGATTAAATTTAACCCTCGTGAGGCTAAGGTAGAAGTTACGCTTCGAATGCCAAAGGTCGTGGATAGGGATTCACCGATAAGCAAATTGTCCGATTACCGATTACCGATTAATCGGCTGAGCCGATTAATGATAAGAATGATTGTTTTTCGACCACCAATTTTACCATCAGTGTTTTTTCTCTCTTATGCAATTCCAGGTTTAGAAATAGTAAGTAATTTATTTCTGAGAGAAGATTTTTTTTCCATTTTCCTAGTTTTCACAAACTAATTTCAACATTTTATCAAATTTCCTAGAATCAATTTTCATATTATTGTCAATAATATTACTAACACATTGTTAGTTATGTTTATTGGACATGAAAATTGGGACATAAAAAAGGGGGAGGGGGAGTCTGTGGTGAGCACTCCAATTTAGGAGTATTTTAAATTCATATTTTGTAATAATTAGCAGCAATTTAATTCAATACTTTTATTCTTTGAAAATTAGAGGTGCACTATTAGAGGTGCAATCTAAAAGCAATGCTAAGGAGAAAACTATCGCCACACGAAAAATGTTGCAACATTGTCTTTGTATATTTATTCAAAGTAGGAGAATTAATTTTAAAAAAGCTTTATATCGTCTGCGAGGATTATTATTACTGTGAATAAAATTATTCATCATAGTTTCTTAGTGAAGGTATACCTTAAAGAAGAATATTTGAAAAATATTTTTTCGGCCGACTAATCGGCCCGATTTTTCCGATTATTACTAATCGGCAAAGTGGCCGATTACTGCCGATTAAGCGGTGCATCTCTAGTCGTGGGTACGATTCCCGTCGGTGTTCTGGGTGCTATTTCCTCTGTTCGTGTTGTAAATCTTTCTTGTGTTGTCTTGTGTGTTAATCAAGCAGTCCAGCTTCTCGGGGCAATATCTTGATAGTGGTTCACACGACACTATTACACGACTACAAGAACCACAACAATGTCATTTAACTGTTGATTTTACTTGAAAAGAAAAATAAAATTTCCCCCGATTTTCACGAATTTTTGAAAACACTATTTCGGATAATCAATAGAGTAGAAATAAAGAAGGAAGTAGGAAAGAAAGATACAACATTTAAAACCTAGTTAGTTTGTTTTTTTAACGTAAGTAGAAGTAGTAGAGATACAGATCAGTTAACTTACTTTCAAACTTTTTTCATAAAGCAATAATTGCAAAATTAAGGATAATTGTTTCCTACTTGCTAAAAAAGTCTCTTCGGACAAGCTTCTTCGGAACAAGTCTATTCGGAGCATTATTTTACGCAAAAAATTCCCGAAAGCTGTACAGTTAACCTGCGTAATAGGGAAAAATACACCGATAAACACCTACACCACATGAAAAAGACATTTTTTTTTTTCACTTCAATGTCACATATTTTATTGAGTTCCAAAGATCACACGAACAGAATCTTAAGTTAACTACATATTTTACGGAGCTATAAAAAAAAACTACTGTAAATATTACCTTATTATGTTATACAAATTTAACATCACTAACGTACTCTATTCATAAGTATACTAATTTAGCAAATTTACGTATATCTTGAGAAATAAAACGTATCACCTATAATAAAAAGTTATGTAAGGTTAAAATAAAATTTAAGTAAGGTTAAGGAAAGCTATAAAATATACCTGTGTTATTTATGACTGTAAAATAAAAATAAGCAATTTGCGCACAAAGAATGCAGTTTTTCTAACCATCTTTTTTTCGCATTTCTAATTCTATTAATTCACTTCTTTTCAGACCTCAATTCTGTAGACAATCAACGAAATGACAAAAATTAAAAATTCATGTCATACTGGACTAGAAATATTATTAAAAAAATAAATTTTTTTTTTTACGAGGAGAAACTTTTTGCAAAAGTTAAATACTTAAGCGGAACATTTATGAAAACCTATGATAATGAACCAGTTATAAATGACATATACGAGGGGAAAAAAAGAACCCCAGAAAAAAAAAAACCCTCCAAAAAGTGCAAAATGCTTGTATTTCGAAGTCATAAAGAGCGAGTCGAAATTGGGGAGCACCTTACCTTAATTAAGGATATTATTAACAAGCAGTATTTATTTGATAGCAAAAATGCCTCCCCTATTACCAAGGCACTTAGCTTTCAGCAATGCTAATGAAAACGGGAGTCTTTTTAATGGCGCATACGCATGGCTAGTAAATTTAATTGTCCAACTTTTGCTGTCTAGCATGGACCCGAGCGCTAGCCATAAAAATCATTCCTCTTTAACAGCATTACGTGAGGTAATTAAGCCCAACTTTCAAGAAGCAACATTAATTCAGTTTATTACTTTTTTATCTCTTCATTATTAGCATTTGTAATACGCCGACGTAACGGGTAATAATTGATTTATGTTTCGTTCGTTTAGAGCAGTGGGAATGGCAAAGGACACTTAAATGGAATGAAGTGAATGCTCGAATAAATAGAACTCGGATTTCCGGAATTGGGTAAAAAAGAAAATGGATGGTTTTTGAGCAACAGCCAGTAAAACCTATTAATACATGAGTAGAAGAATAGGAGTGTTGACAGTTTAAAGGCACAAAACTTTGGAAAAATTGCTAATGTTTCGATTGGTTAATTCAATACTGAAAATATCCTTTTCCAGGATTAATTAGAGGAGAAAAAAAAATCATTTTATTGGAAACTACTTTGAGCTTTATGGGTTGCTCATTCCATTTGAAGGGTTGTGACATTTTTAGGCATATATTTACATTTTATTCCCTGGATTTTAAACCTTGGCTTTTAATTGTGATATATTTGAGTATGAGAAACAATTTTGCATCTCAAAAGGAAGTAAACGTTGAAAAAAGAAAAAGAACTTGAAAAGTAATGATTTGTACGCGTTGGAAATGTGACCGTAACGTGACGCTCACAACATGTACAAATCCTTATTATTTAAATACAAGAAAACTTTAGATACTTAAAACTTTTTCATATCATGATACGTACTAGTTCATTACATTTGCATATACTAAGATTAAAAGTCGAAGCTTAAAATTTCGAGCATAAAATGCAAATATATGTGTAAAAATATCTTCTTTGGGCAAATAAATTGAGCAAGGTTTATAAACCCAAGTAGCACACTTCGTTTTTTAAAGGTTGTAAAATGGTTATTAACGTTGTAACAACCGCTTAAAAACGTTTATAAAACGTTTAAAGGTTATTTGTGCTACCTGGGAATATACTTTAAAATTTTGTTAAATACCAGTTGTTCATGGCTTTTTGTAGCGCGAAAATTAAATGAGTACGCTTTACTAACTGCTTTAATGAACTAGCACGGCTATGTTAGATAGTTATTGAAACGTATTGAATTGATTAATTTTGTAATGTATTAAAAAGATTTAAGTTAACAACGAGTACAACTTACAGCTTCACTGTTTGAACGTTTTTCACTTGAAAAATAATCTCTTGTACGTGTTGCGTATCACGTACCAATCATTATTTTACAAATCTAAGAACATTTTTTAGAAAGTTGATGCTTCAAATTATGACACAAAATGATTCCTTATATTCGAATTGATAACAATCAAAAGCCACAGTTTAAAATATCGGGAATAATTTGAAAATAAATGGGGGGAAATGTCACCGCCGTGCAACTGAATTGAGCATATTTTAACTTTGGGAGCAATAACCGTAAAAAGATTTCCAGTTTCTTACACTTCAACAGTTTAACTGTCCACATTTGGGGAAATGCTCGCCCATTTTCAAATCGTTGACGATTAGTACGACTAATTAATTTCCTTCAATGTCTTACATTAATCTCTGCTTCGTTTCTCCAAAGCTTCCACTAATGATGCAATTGGAATTCAATTTTTCTTTCAAGTCCTACTTCCTTATCTAGTCGATCAATAAATTACTTCCTTTTCCAAAAAAAAAAAAAAAAAAAACACGAAGCTTTAGAAGAACTTGTGTGTTGAATTGAAGAATTTGTAGAGAATTGGTAAAAAATTTGACGAAATATTATTTTAAGTTACCAATTACAGAGCGCAATTAATTCCATTCTTAACCACACGATCCCCTCCCCCCTATTGTGTTTCTTTCTTCCGTAAAAATTAAATAAAATGAATAAAAATAAAAATAAAATCGTTCCAATGGGGCTGCGTAAAAAGCTTTTGCCGTTTGCAGACCCAGAGCGATTCCCTAAAAGGACGTCCAGTCTTTCATGTGCCACTATTACGACATGACTGTCATAATTTCGTTTGCGCCCCCCACCTTCCAATACTTTTCACCAGATGATGGCATTTGGCCCCCTTTGATGTGAAACTGCACTAGTATTTAACTTTGACGAGGGCACTTAAAGCCAAGCAAATACGCAAAGGATCTTTTGCATGCCGTAATATTATACAGGGTGTCCACTCCAATCGTGGACCAATAGCTAATTTCTAAACCGTTAGAGATAAGCATAGAGTTTATTTAGGAAAAAATCTCCAAATTATGAAAGGAATTTTGGGTCTATTCAATGTTTTTCAAAAAATCAAATTTTGAAAGAGTTACGAAATTTAAATTTTTATACAGCCCCCCAGTCCTATCAATCATATTTAGTAAAACATTCTTGACACTGTAACGTTTAAAACTAAAAAAAAATCACTGTTCTACGACAAAAATTGACCGAGTTATGACGTTTTGAAAAATCAAGATTTTGAATGATTTCGCATACGGTTCCTTAAGCGATCTCTAGATAACGTCATGAAATAATGCAAAATTTTGATTTTTCAAAACGTCATAACTCGGTCAATTTTTGTCGTAGAAGAGTGATTTTTTTTTAGTTTTAAACGTTACAGTGTCAAGAATATTTTACTAAATATGATTGATAGGACTGGGGGGCTGTATAAAAATTTAAATTTCGTAACTCTTTCAAAATTTGATTTTTTGAAAAACATTGAATAGACCCAAAATTCCTTTCACAATTTGGAGATTTTTTCCTAAATAAACTATATGCTTATCTCTAACGGTTTAGAAATTAGCTATTGGTCCACGATTGGAGTGGACACCCTGTATTTTTACAACAACATTATATTCTTATTTGTTCGACAATATGACAAAAAAAAAAAAAAAAACACTTTACTTAGTATTTAAGTAGGAAGGCATCGATAAGCAAATTGGCCGATTACCGATTAATCGGCTGAGCCGATTAATGATAAGGGTGATTGTTTTTCTACTACCAATTTTACGGTGACTGTTTTTTCTCTTTTTCACAATTCCAACTTAAGAAATAGTAAGTAATTTATTTCTAAGACAAGTTTTTTTTTTTTTTTCATTTCCTAGTTTTCACAAAATAATTTCAACATTTTATCAAATTTCTTAAAACCAATTTTTATGTTATTGTCAATAATATTTTTAACACATTGTTAGTGACGTTAATTGGACATAAACATTGAATAAAAGGGGGAAGGGGTAGTCTGTGGTGAGCACTTCAATTGAGGAGTACTTTTAATCCTTATTTTTTTAAATAATTAGTAGCAATTTAATTCAACACTTTTATTCTTTGAAATTAGAGGCTATCTAAAAGCACTGTGCTAAGGAGAAACTATGGCCACATGAAAAATGTTGCAACATTGTCGATTTATATTTATTTAAAGTAGGAGAATTAATTTAAAAAAAAACTTTATATCAACTGTGAGGATAATTACTTCTGTTAATAAAATTATTCATTATAGTTTCTTAGTGAAGGTGCACTTTAAAGAATATAATTTTTCAGCCGATTAATCGGCCCGATTTTGCAGATTATTAATAATCGGCAAAGTGACCGATTATGACCGATTAATCGGTGCATCCCTATATTAAAGAAACATCACAAAAATATTTAAATGTAAAGACAAGAACTTGTTGTAGTGATTAATTAAGTGTTCATAAGTAAATAAACATTTGCGAAAAATAATATGATAAATGACGAAAATCGATCGCAAATTAACGAAAGAATGTCGTGCAGGATATTACCTTTTTTGGACCAAAGAAAATTTTGTGACGTCAAAATCGCTAGACCGGTCAAATTTTTCTGCGGGTCTGTGACGGTCAGCCTGACCACGGGTTGATAGTCACTGCACTATATCAGATGGTAAATCATGTCGCCCATAAACCGAATAGAATTCCGCCTACCCGCCATTTTAAAAACCATTGTTTCCGCTTTTCCCAATATGCGTTCCTTTTCTCCGCCACGTGTGCCTTGCCTACCTGCCAAACACATTTCCAAGAACAAAGCATATTCGCAGTCGGGGGAGATATTGATTCCAACGTTTTTAGTTCGGTCATGATATTGGCAATTTCCATCCGCAGCAGAACGCGTTGAGTCATAAAAAATACTGCTTCTGTAGAAATTCATTTCTTAGCTTTGGGTGAAGATGGGGGCTTGTTGCAGTTTGGTTGTTGCGTTCCGAGTCGTAAAGGGAAACTGCCTGGCAGAGGGCTGTAACTTTGCGTCGCTCATGCAATTTTAATTTAGGTTTAAAAGATGGTTTTTTGCAGTAAAAAATCTTTATTTTCAACAACAAGCTTTCAATTTCGGTTGAAAGGGTAAAGCATCTTTCTAGTTGTAGTTCTGGCTCTGTAAACAGTTTCAAGAAAATACACTAGACCGACCAAAGAATGAGCGCCCCTTTTTCTCTGTGACTGAGCAGCAAGATTTTTTTTAAAAATAGGGTTGACGAGCAATTCCCAACCGGTGGTCCGGTGAACCGGTACCGGTCCTCAGAGACTTTTGCTCATGTAAGTTAAAAATATTTAATTACTCAGATAAGAAATAAGGGAAAAAAGAAAAAAAGAAAACACCATAATAATATTAATATCATATACGATACATTACTTTTCGCAGCTTTTTCTGATTTTTCAGCAATATTTATTGTTTATGTATAGTTTTTGCAGTAATTGCTTATCTTATTCTTAGCATTCAAATATTTTTTGTAACTTCTTTAACACCAAGTATTTTTTTTTTTAAATTCATTTACTTTTATTAGTCTTCTGTTGAAAACGGTAAAAAAACCTCAGCGGTCGCAAATTTTTTTTCATAAATGTTTAACGGCTCCAAAGATGATTTTTTTCCAACTACGAGCGAATGAGAGAGAGAGAGAGAAAACCCTCACCGGTCCATAAAAAAGAGTTTCAACGGTCCGTAAACGCAGGTTTGTAATTTTTATTGGAAAAAAATAAATAAATAAATTTAAAAATAAATAAATAAAATTCTCCGGTTCGCAATTTCTTTTCAATAGCTCTTGCCGGTCCGCTGGTCAAAAGAGGTAGAGTAACGCTGGGGTAGATGAACCACTAAATGAATACGCCTTCAGTGTATGAGCAACTCATTGGTTTAGGGTGTTCATTCACTAGCTTGATGCAATTTTTTTTCATTTCATTCCCCCCCCCCCCCCAAAAAAAAAAGAATCCCCCAACAAAGTCCTCAAAAGATTTTAAAAATAATTACATATATCCATTCAAATGTTGTTTTCTGTCATGTGCCAAACGCTACAGTTTTCTAACGATGAAATTATTTTTTTAAGATAAAACTTTGCAAACGTATTTATTCATTGACTGATCACCATTATAACATGAAAAACCCGAAGATAAAAAAAAGAAAGAAAACAGATGAGCTAATGCCTTGAATTTTTTTTACATTAAACATACAGTGAAATCACGTTATATCAAATGCCAGTACAACGCACTCTCCGTATTAACAACGAAATTAATTTTCCGTTTAAACTTAACTTCAATTAGAAGTCTTAAATTCCATTACAACAAACAAAATGTGTGGTTCCTTGAAGTTTGTTGTACCGGGATTTCTTTTTATGTCATCCTTAGAAAACATTATTAACAACAACGCAAGCTTCACTAAACAAATTGAATTTTTTAACTCTAAATAAAAGAAAAGATATAAAATAGAGAGTACTTTCCACTTTATAAGCAACAATATAAAACAAGAGCAAAAGAAAATTTTATCACTTAAACTTTAAATTGATCTTTTTAAAGAGTGACTACATAAGTCATTCTGCAAGTACGAATCCCAGGGCGACAACCGTTTAAGAGGGTGCAAGGAATATGTGGCAAGCACTCACACGAAGCACCAAGAAATAAATTTGCTATCCATTACAACGAACAAAATGTGTGGTTCCTTAAAGATTGTTGTAACGGGATTTCTCTTCATGTCATGAATAGAAAGCACTGTTAACAACATAAAAAGCAGATTTCACTAAACAAACTGAATTTCGTAACACTAATTAAAAGCAAAGCTATAAAATACAGCTTACTGTCCACTTTATAAGCAACACTATAAAACAAGAGCAAAAGATAACTTCAGCACTTCCCTTTTAAATTGACTTTTTAAAGAGTGACTACATAAGTTATTCTGCGGGTACAAATCCCAGGGCGACAACCGTTTAAGAGGGTGCAAGGAGTATGTGGCGAGGAGCAATCACACGAAACACCAAGAAAGAAGTCTCTTGAAAATTCATTGACTAATAAACGTTTCTCTCTGGGGCAAGAAGCCAGATTAAGATAGGCGAAGACACGGTGAAGCTAAAGAAAAAAGTCCTAGCTCTTTACACGTCTTGTTTCTTTTATATCCTGGATGACCAACCACTAGAAAATGGAGTATTTCAAACTTTTCTTTTTTTGTGCGTGTGATGTTTCAACCTTTTGTCCTCTCGAGTGCTTTTTCTCTTTTTTACGAGCCCACTGGTGGAAACTAAACTTTGAGGAAAAACCCGAAGGAGATCGTTTTATTTCGATTCACAACCACTTTCCTTTTTCCCTTCCGATATCAACTTAAAGGCAAGGGAATTTTAAGTTTCTTTTTCACAATACTTTTATCAACCTTACTGGTCAGCTTTAAAAATGCAAATGAATTTTAATCAAACATAAAATGAACACACTCGTATTAAAAGTAAAAGGACATAATGCTATTAGTGGTTTCATTAGCCGCAGAAGCCTAGCATTCCATCAAAAAGAGGTAGAAAAATATAATTTAATTTAAAAGCTAAAAAGAAGAATTAACAAGAAGTTCTGTCAAGAACTAAACGAGCCTACTTTCCCGTACATCGACATCGGCATTCTCGCATCTGATCATTATTCTCTTGATTATCAGAGACTTAAAATTATGTCAAACATACCTTTTTACACTTAGAGCTGATTTCGAAAAGCAAAATATACGCCTTTCATCAGATGAAATAGACACGTAAAAAGTAATTAACGAATAAATAAAGTTTTGTCGCACCTTTTAAAGAGTGTAACTGTTACAGTTCCTCTGTAGAAAAAATCCTCCATCGTTTACAAAAAAAAAAATAATAATAAAATAAATAAATAAATAAAAGTACAAAGAGCATCAAAACACATTTTATCAAAGAAAGAAAAAAAAAAAAAAAGAAAAAAAAAAAAAAACTCGTCCGTTAATAAAATGTCTCGAATTTCACTTTTAATCTGTTGCCAGTTGTTAAATATAAATAAAGAATAAAATGTTCTCGTGAATGAAAAATTTTTGTTACAAAAAAAAACATCGTCTGTCAAAAAAAAAAAAAAAATAATAATAATAAATAAAATAAAACAAATGAATAAATAAACAAAAAATCGTCTGCACAGTCAGTAATTTTTTTTCTGAGCCTGCATTTCCGCCATGTTTGCGGAGTCGGAGTCGGAATCAGAGTTCTCACTGAAGATTACTCAGAAAAGTACGTTACAAACATTATTTATCAAAACCATTTTCTTACAAAGTTAGTTTGAAGGAAATCCGACTTTAAGTTCAGGATCAACATTCAACTTAAATTCCCCGTAGACGCTAATGTTAATTTTTTTTTCTGAACGGTTCAATATTGAACGAAAAATGGTTCAAATCAAAAAGCGAAATATGGGAATGTATGGGAAAGCCTCTCCGAGATCTTTCAAACAAAAAAAAGTTTATTCCATTCGGACGGTTCACTCAAAAGTTATTAGGTGGGGAAAGGTTGCTTGAACGGTTCAATGTCGAACGAAAAAGTGTTCAAATTGAAAATGTAGATACGGGAATGAAGTATCCTTGAAAAGATCTTTCGAACAAAAAAAAGTTTGTTCAAATCGGATTGTTCACTCAAAAGTTTGCATCGCGGGACCGGTTGTTTGAACGGTTCAAAGTTGAACCAAAAATTGTCCAAATCGAAAAATCAAATATGGGAATGAGCTGCACTCGCTGAGATCTTTCGAACAAAAAAAAAATTTATCCCATTCGGACGGTTCACTCAAAAGTTATTAGGTGGAGAAAGGTTGCTTAAACGGTTCAATGTTGAACCAAAAGTGTTCAAATTGAAAATTTAAATACGGTAATAAAGTATCCTTGCCGAGATGCTTCAAACAAAAAAAAGTTTGTTTAAATTGGACTGTTCATTCAAAAGTTATTAGGGTTGACAGCTTGATTGAGCGGTTCAATGTTGAACGAAAAATTGTTCAAATCGGAAATGTAAATACGGGAATGAAGTACCCTTGAAAAGTTCTTTCCAACAAAAAAAAGTTTGTTCAAATCGGACTGTTCATTAAAAAGTTAGTATCGCGGGACCGGTTTTTTGAACGGCTCAAAATTGAACCAAAAATTGTTCAAATCAAAAAATCAAATATGGGAATGAGCTGTACTCGCCGAGATCTTTCCAACAGAAAAAAGTTTGTCCAAATCGGAATGTTCATTCAAAAGTTATTAGGGGGGGGGGGGGACAGACAGACCGACCGACAGACCGACCGACCGACGCACAAATTCCCCATCTCAATACCCTACTTTCAAATTTTTAATTTTTCGATATTCATTTTACCTTTTTATTTTTTTTAACTTGGCGATATTTTTTGGACTTGGCGATATTTTTTTAACTTGGCGATATTTTTTGGACTTGGCGATATTTTTTAGATGCCTTAAGCTACTTTTAATACTTTTTTCGTCTTTCTTTTATTTTTAACGGGAAAGTAGGCTAAAAATTATGCAGATGTACTGCTAAAGCCTACATTTTAATGTTTGTCATTAACTGCAAACAAAGACCTATGATTTCTGTACCTCAGAACCAGACTAACGTAAGTCCATTTTCGTCATTTTTCAGTAGCGGGGAAAAACGATGTATTCGACAATCGTTTTTCCCCTCTACCGAAAAATGACGAAAATAGACTTACGTTAGTCTGGTTCTGAGGTACAGATTTGAGGATGAGTGAAAAGCCATGTGGAAAAACAAAGCAGTTTCTACAAAATGTTTGCTGCTGTGAGATTCAGGAAATTTTTACATAAAAATACAATAATATTTAGGTCATATGTACTTCTGTTTTGGTTAAAGTTTTTATGCTTAACTAGCGGTACCCGCACGACTTTGCCCGTGGTATAAAATTAAAAGTTCATTTGTTAAATAATTGATATAACAGAAAAATACTCAATTTAAGTTATAATTCAACTATAATTTCTTGAAAGAGTCATATAAAATAGGCCAAAAGAGAAAAAAAGAACAATTTTGTTGCTCGAACAGAAACCAACAGAAATATTACCAAAGTTTCAAAGAAGAAAAAAGTTTTCTTTCCTAACTTTAAAAACAAAATAATCCGAAATGAAACACTTTAGAAAGAACGTTGCAATATCGCAATTTATACGATATGATATAAATAATATCACAGAAAGTTAAAAGTAAATCAAGCATAAATTTCATTCTAAAAGAAAGGTAAAATTCTTTTTCTTCTCTAAGAGTCGTGGACAAAAAACCACAATTATTGCTTAACTTTTTATTAACCACTATTATAACTTTTGAACATATTCTTAAAGCATTATTCGCTAATTACATGGTTACTTTCTTACTGATGTTTTAAAAATCTAATATAAAAAACAAATCTTTCTGCAAAATTACGAAAACGTTTAATGAATATTGCACAAATTATTTAAATGAGAAATGTAGCAATCCAAATTTACTTTACTTAGGGTTATTTTTATAGAAAAATATAAAAGTACTCAGAATTCCATTATTCTTTTTCCCAACAGCAGTTCTCTAATGAGAGCTCACAGAATCCACAAAGCGAATACAAATTCCACCAATCTCATATCGAAACAATAAAGAAATAATTACGTGCCCACAATTGCCTTAAAACTTCATTTTATTCATCGCTTCTCGGAATCCCGAAAACTATTTTTGTTTTCCTCGATGTCCAATAATGAGAACAGACCCAGCAGAACTTTGTGAAGAAAAACCCATTTCAGACATTTTATCGCGATTCTAGCCGTCGTTTTTCTTCGTTTATTTCCTTTTATTTCGTTTTACCAGGGGAAAACTTTTGCCGGCAACTGAAAATGGTCCGGAGAAAAGAATAAGGAATGGCTACGGCGGCTTTTCCTAATTGGTTGGAAACGCGCTGAATCCAGAGTCACTGCCTAACGGTTCGAGAGGATTACTCATTCGGATCTTTTTATAGGTTCTTATGGAACACTGCGACATATGGCGGCAATGCAGTGGTCATGTGCACTTAAAGTCAGATTATCAGCTATTTCGGAAACATAAGCCGATTATATATATATATATATATATATATATATATATATATATATATATACACACACACACGTTTGCTTAAGTTGAAATACTTTTTTATTTATGTCATTCTGACAGTCTTCAAGAATTTTCTGACACTGCATTGCCATACTAAGCACAAACGTAGTATTTGCACCTAAAAATAGGCTTAGGGTCACAAGGTAGTCCTTTATAACATATTTTATCTACATACAATGTTGTATGGTCGTTTGTGCGTGGAAAACATTTTTAAATGAATTCTGAGAAAGTGGAATCTGAATCAAATGTATGGAGGCGTAAAACTTAAAAATGCAGTTTCGCATTTAGAGCTCAGCTGCAGATACGACTTTTGTAATTAGCATGGCAGTGCAGTGGGCTATAAGTCTTTTGTAATTAGCATGGCAGTACAGTGGGCTATTATTAAAGTTGCGGAGCGGAGGGGAAGTAGTGGACCCCTGGAATTTTAGAGCCTTCGACGCCGACTCCACCTCTTAGTTGGTGGCAATGGTAAAGTTGCGGAGAAAATGACCAATTCCAACTCTTGCATTTTTAGAACTTTCGACTCCGACGCTTCTGTTTTAAAATCAATTCGACTCCGACTTCACCTCTTATTTGGTGGCCCTGGCAGATTTTCGGACAAAATGACAGATTCTGACTTGGAATGTTAGGGCCCTGCTCCACATTGACGTAAAGCAGAAAAATAAAGCAGAAACGTAAAATGGATTAAATGGTGTTCCTGTGGAAAGTACCCGGATTTTCGGTTTCTGCCTTCGGTTTCGGTCGCGTATTACGCTGATGTGGAGCAGGGCCCTTAGGGCCTTGCTCCACATCAGCGGAAAACGCGAGCGTAAAGCAGAAACGTAAAATGGAGCAAATAGTGTTCCTATGGAAAGTACCTGGATTTTCGGTTTCTGCCTTCAGTTTCGGTCGCGTTTTCCGCTAATGTGGAGCATGGCCCTTAGAGCTTCCAACTCCGACACCAGTACCCCAAAATCAGTCCGACTTCACCACTTACTCGATAGCCCTGGAAGAGTTGGGGCCAAAATGACCGAGTCCGGCGCTTGGAATGCAAAGCTCGAAGGCAATCTTCGAGAGCTATTTATGAGATTTTAAATGATAAAATTTAAATTGAAAACTCACATGACAGATACTCAAAGTAACAAATTCGGCTAGTAAACAGTTTAATTGATGGGGAACATTTTTTCTGAGTATAAAATAAATAAATAAATAAGACAGATAAATAAATAAAAAAACTAGTACAAATGGTAAACGAAACTCACATCAGTTTGGAAATAAGAGATGGTAGTAGTTACCGTGAGAGGTGCTGCTTTGTAGTTAAAAAACAACACGAAAAAAACTTTTTAATGAAAGCCCATCTAAAAACCCATAGGATTTGAGTTTTGAACCTGCTTTGATCAATACTTGAAGAAGTTCACTAATATGCCTTTGATTCTCCCGGCCTGAATATTATTGAGTTTATTTAAATATTTCTCTAAATGTTGGTGAGTAAATATTTAAAAATCACCGAATATGCTAAATTGTTAATTGTATAAAATAAACGAACTGAGCGAACCATAACAGTAATTGAGTACACAGTTAATTACTACAACTAACATAGATACATAATAAACAATCGGAGCTGATGAGCAAACTAATTACTCAAAAAGCTGAACTCCGAAAAAGCCCTTAATGTAAACGTTCCCTTAAATTAGGAAAACAATTCGTTACAACCGTTCAATTGAGTTTTTTGTCTTTTTCAAAGATGTCGTAAACAAAATTAATTACTTGGCAAGTTGCAGCCGTCGAAAGACAAATGAAAAACTCAATCCAGAAACACAGCTCCATTTCAACGTTAAAATCATTAATTTAAAATTCATCGCAATACGAAACGAACTGATAGAATAATTACACTCGAAATTAGTAAATCAAAGTTTATTTACATTTTCTAAACATTAGTAATTTAAAATGAACATTTAGAAATAATTAGTAATGCTGTTCCTCAATAAAGAGCTGCAATGCAGAGATTTATATCCAAAGAGATTCGATAATCAATTAGTCATTAACAACACAATTTTTATACGACGCTGGGGGAGGGGGGGGGAAGAGAAGAATCGAATCAGCGCCATTAACGTACTTCAGAATATATTTACGTACCACGCTTTTTTCTCCCCGTCTTGACATTTTTCTTGATGTTCTATTTATTTGGAACAAATTAAAGGAATTTCATCAATCAGGGACAGGATAAAATCTAAAGGTTCAGCATGCGATTAACTAAGCGTACTTTTAGAAAATAAATGGTGTTAAATATCGCTTTGTTCCCTAATTGAAATTGAGTTCTTTTCATTTTTGTACTGTAGTTACTTTTCAACTTTAATGAAACTATTACTTGATCTAGTCTTTAACGGATAGGGATTGATAAAATTTGGAATAGCTTTCAAACCATTTTTTATTTATAAACTTCGTACATTTAGTTGGATTGAAACCAGATGTAAGTTAAATATAAAAATATTTAAAAAGTGAATTTTGACATCTTGAATTCAAGTTATGTTTTACGAGATCACGAATTGCGAAAAGGCAATACTCCTTGAATTTTTTGTTTCTACAAATAGCTCCTGTCTAAATCGACGTATTTATATCCGAAATTAACGACTTAACACAATTCTCTTAAGAAAAAAAGCAGCATCCAGCATACAACAAACCTCTTCTTTCATGTCCCTCCTCTTGGGCGATGGCGTGGAGGGATGTATGTATGTATGTATGTATGGGTGCCAGTGTGTGTGTGTATGTACTAGTCTATAATGTATGTGCGTGCGCCAGTCTATAATGTGTGTGTTTCGGTGTGCCAGTGTGTGTGTGGAAGGAGGAGTCAGTGTGTGCGTGTGGGAGAGAGAGTGTGTGCTAATGCGTGAGTGTTTGTGTGCCAGTGTCAGACCTGCCAAACAAGAAAAATAAAAAATCCTGGGATTACATTTGTCTGCTTACAACTCATAAAAACTGCCTCAGTACCTAACTTTGAGTGTTTAAAATTTTAATTAAAAAAAAAAAAATAACGGCAAATTTGCGCGAAATATCAAGAAAATTACTACTTATGTAATATTTATCTGAGCTGATTTCATTTTTTCACTTCTTTTTAATAATTGAACAGATTTCATTGACTGTTATTCTTGACTATATATTTCATTAAGATCTGATTACAATTTATTATGGATTAATAAACTATTTACAAATTTAAAATGACAGAAATTTAATATTTTTTTAAATTATTTACAGAGCTGGTTTTGGAATTGCTCAGAAAATCGGAGTCAAATTTTTGTTCGTAGCATTGACCTTTGATTAAAAGCATAATTTTTGCTAAATTTTTAAACTTAGCGGAATTCCGGAAAAACTTCACAATAATCCGGTCACCCGGAAGAATTGACTAATATCCGGCATTGCCGGGCTAAATCCGGAAAGTTGGAAGGTCTGCAGTGTGTATGTGACAGAAAGAGAGAGAGTATGCGTGAGGAGAGCGACAGATAGTTGCAGTAGAGAGAGAGAGAATGTGCCAGTGTGTGTGTGAGAGAGAATATAGTGGTGTGTGCGTGTGAGTGTGTGAGATAGAGAGAGCACCAGTGTGTGTCAGAGAAAGAGAGCGGCAGGTTAAGTGTGACGTTAAATAAAAAGATAACATTGAAGTTAAGCAGATTTCCTCTTAAATAGTGAAGTATAAACAAGAAAAAAGCAGTCAAAGTCAATGACAACCTTGCTATTCAATTTTCTCTCGGTAAAACTTTATTCCTGCTCAGGTATCACCTCAAAATGAAAATCAGAAAATGAGCACAAACATAAAAAGACGAAAGAGAGGAGATAAAAATCAAAACGGGGCGGAACATAAAAGAAAATGATGTTGTTTTCTTGTATCGTTTGGGAGCGTCAGTCTTCTGGCAAAGTTTCAAAATTATTCATGTCTTGTTCGTATTGCCATCTTGGGGAGTACAAATTTGCAAAATGCGACGGTGCAGAAAAATTGGATGGTGTCCAAAACGGTTTCTGTCACCTCGTTCTTTTGGATCGTTCAATTGAATATTTGATAGATACCACATGAAAGTTTATGAAATTATAACTTATTTTCCGTGCTCTTAAATCGCGTGGTATTTGGAAGCGTGCAAATAAAAAGAGAAGAAAGACATTATCGAATTTGGGGGATGTTTACCATAAAAGTTTAGTTCATCTGCTTTTATAATGGAAAAATTGATAAGCAAGTTTCTAAAGATGATTAAATTTTCTTAAAAGTTGTGTCAAGTGTGCAAGTAATGAGAGAAAAAGATGTTACCAAACTTGTGCGATGCTCACCAGGAAAGTTTGGTGACTTCGGTTTTAGAATGGAGAAATAAATACGGAAGTTTCAAACACAAACAAATAAATAAAAAGCCTTAACATTTGATACTGCAAACAAGAAAAAGATACTATTGAATTTTTGTGATGCTTACCATAAAAGTTTAGTTCATCTGCTTTTATAATGGAGAAAATTGATAAGCAAGTTTCTAAAGATGATTAAATTTTCTTAAAAGTTGTGTCAAGTGTGCAAGTAATGAGAGAAAAAGATGTTACCAAACTTGTGCGATGCTTATCAGGAAAGTTTGGCGACTTCGGTTTTAGAATGGAGAAATAAATACAGAAGTTTCAAACACAAACAAATAAATAAAAAGCCTTAACAGTTGATAGTGCAAACAAGCAAAAGATACTATTGAATTTTTGTGATGCTTACCATAAAAGTTTAGTTCATCTGCTTTTATAATGGAGAAAATTGATAAGCAAGTTTCTAAAGACGATTAAAATGGCGCAAAAGTTGCAGTGTCAGATTTGCAAGTAATGAGAGAAAAAGATAGTACCAAACTTGTACGACGCTTACCATAAAAATTTAGTGATTTCGGTTCTAAAGTGGAGAAATTAATACGTAAGTTAAAAAAAAATAAATAAAGCGTCTTAAAATTTAATATTTTCAATCAAAAAAGAAAAGATAGAATCAAATTTGTGTTAAGCTTGCCATAAAAGTTTAGTTAATTCGCGTCTAGAATGGAAAAATCGACAAGTAAGTTTCTAAGGAAACTTACTTGTCTAAAACTTAATTAAAATGTTTTAAAAGTTGAAGTGTCATATTTCACTAATGATAGCCTTTTCAGATCAAAGTAATTAAGAAAACTTTTGGCAAAAAATAAAAAGTGAAAATGAAACCGTGAAACTAATGAAGTGTTGAAAAAGTAAGGTTTAATGTATTATTTCCGATAAAAAATTCCAAAAATTATTATTTTTTTTAACGAAAGCACATATTCTTCACTAGAAAGTTAATGATACCTAGATACAATTAATAACCTCTTATACTCTAATTAAAGTCAAAAAAAATCTTTATTCAAGTACTGAGAGCGCAGAAACTAGATTAAAATATTATTAAAAAGGAAAGTTTTAGAATATGAATGACAGTTAGACAAGTCATTGGAAAATAAAATCATACTTAAACTTTAGCATTTTTTTTTAATGATTCTATATATCTCTTTAAAGAAAGATCTACAAAAAATAAGCAATTCCTCACTGAAGTAATGAAAAGCTGATGAGTCAACCGTGTCTAATCTGGAAATCGAACCCGGGTCCAAGGCAGATCTTGATTGATAAATATATACCATGTTAATTCACTGTTGAAACTTCAAATTTACTTTGATTCATTAAAAATGAAGCAAAACTTTTTCAAAAATAAAACTAACCGCTTACTCGTCGCACTTTTTTTTCCAAAAACTGATCAAAATTCATCAGGTTTTTTTTGGTTTTTTTATGTTCACAATATTTTAAACATATTAAAATAAAAAACACTGCATTTTCCTTTGAATTTAGTGGTTTTTTAAAGGTAGGAAAATTTTAATCAACTAACCCAATTTTACCTTAAAGTTTGCTTTCCTCGCGCATACAAGGCAGGCTGAAAAGCTTCAATGCAGGCATTGAGAAAGAAAAAGAGCGATTCCATACCAAATCACCGAATGGGGGTCGCACGACCGACTCGGATTTTTTTTTAATTTGGTACACAGATTGATGGTATAGAGGTATGAAAAAGCCCAAAAGGAAAGTTACCTGCTCCACTTATTTTCTGAGATACATGCCCTCAAAGTTTGTCCTCCACGTCAAAATACTAAAAAAGTGATGTTATTTAATCATTTTTTATAAAAAATCGTACTCATGCAAAATAAAAGTGTTAGATATCTATGGAAACTAGCTACTCCATGCATTCTGAAAAAAAATACTAGAACGTTCATAATGAAAATTGCCAAGGTACAGGGCTCTTTGAAGTTGTCACCACAAAAACTTGATTTTGCAGATTTTGCTAAAATTCAGGCATTTATTACAAAAAAAGGCAAACAAAACCAAAGGTTTTCTCACTTTCTGGTAGTGTACAGGTCCTCCCTGTAAATTGCTACGCAATAAATTTTTTGGGTTTCTCACTCCTTCTTGGAAATATTTTAGCTTAAAAATAAGCCATAAGGCAAAAAATGCGTTTTTGGCCATCTTGGCAGCCATTTTTCTCATAAAGGGGGAGCAGTAGAAACTTTAATTTTTTTTTTAAACTAGCCACTGATATGTTAGCTATTCACAGGAAAAGAGTTTACTTTTGGTTATTTCTCCCATTAAGAGATATCCTGCTGACAGTATATGCATGTTTTTCGCGACGACCATATGCTTTTGTTCCCCCTCTCAAGGACTTAAAATTAATTAAACCAAAAAATAATTATATATTTATTATTAGCTGTATTATCTACTCAATATGTGATGAAATTTAATTTATTAAATCATTGAACAATAAATTAGATAATTGATGAAAACAAGAAAAAGTATTTCTCTGATGCCTGAGCATTATGCATTCATAACTATAAAGCACTAAATACTTTCTTGAGAAATTAATTAACATAAATGAGCTCTAAATAGTTATATTATAAGCAATACCCAATCTTGTGATTGGGATAGTCCTGTTTTTAATTGAAGAATTTCTTGAATATCACATGAATATCAGGAAAATAAATGAGGTCTTTTCGTTTCATGTAGGATACTTTATGACAAATTTCATTTGATGGGCTACTAACTGAGCATGGTGATAAAGAGCTATTAATTTCAGCATCGAATTCCATTTTACCTTATTAACAGTTAAATATTTATAAAATAATTAAATAAATAATTTAATATATAGCCATGCTTGAAGAATTAAAATTAGTGCAACTAATTTATTCCCATACTGATCTTTACAAAACTGACATTTGTTGAGCACTGATAAGAACTGACAAGAATAAGTTTACTCACTAAAATACTAGTTCACAGATACTATAAAGCGTACATTCTATTTTCTACAAAATAATACTGCAACAAAGAACAAGGGTATAAAGGGGTAGGTACTAAAGAATTTTCGAAAAATCAATTAAAATAAAGGAGCTTCGAATATTTATCTCATAGGCAATACCCAATCTTGTGATTGGATGTTCCTGATTGATGGCTATAAACAGGAGGATACCCTTGTTCTTTGTTGCAGTATTATTTTGTGGAAAATAGAATGTATGCTTTATAGTATCTGTGAACTAATATTTTAGTGAGTAAACTTTTTCTTGTCAGTTCTTATCAGTACTCAACGCATGTCAATTTTGTAAAGATCAGTATGGGAATAAATTAGTTGCACTAATTTTAATTCTTCAAGCATGGCTATATATTAAATTATTTATTTAATTATTTTATAAATATTTAACTGTTAATAAGGTAAAATGGAATTCGATGCTGAAATTAATAGCTCTTTATCACCATGCTCAGTTAGTAGCCCATCAAATGAAATTTGTCATAAAGTATCCTACATGAAACGAAAAGACCTCATTTATTTTCCTGATATTCATGTGATATTCAAGAAATTCTTCAATTAAAAACAGGACTATCCCAATCACAAGATTGGGTATTGCTTATAATATAACTATTTAGAGCTCATTTATGTTAATTAATTTCTCAAGAAAGTATTTAGTGCTTTATAGTTATGAATGCATAATGCTCAGGCATCAGAGAAATACTTTTTCTTGTTTTCATCAATTATCTAATTTATTGTTCAATGATTTAATAAATTAAATTTCATCACATATTGAGTAGATAATACAGCTAATAATAAATATATAATTATTTTTTGGTTTAATTAATTTTAAGTCCTTGAGAGGGGGAACAAAAGCATATGGTCGTCGCGAAAAACATGCATATACTGTCAGCAGGATATCTCTTAATGGGAGAAATAACCAAAAGTAAACTCTTTTCCTGTGAATAGCTAACATATCAGTGGCTTGTTTAAAAAAAAAATTAAAGTTTCTACTGCTCCCCCTTTATGAGAAAAATGGCTGCCAAGATGGCCAAAAACGCATTTTTTGCCTTACGGCTTATCTTTAAGCTAAAATATTTCCAAGAAGGAGTGAGAAACCCAAAAAATTTATTGCGTAGCAATTTACAGGGAGGACCTGTACACTACCAGAAAGTGAGAAAACCTTTGGTTTTGTTTGCCTTTTTTTGTAATAAATGCCTGAATTTTTGCAAAATCTGCAAAATCAAGTTTTTGTGGTGACAACTTCAAAGAGCCCGGTACCTTGGCAATTTTCATTATGAACGTTCTAGTATTTTTTTTCAGAATGCCTGGAGTAACTAATTTCCATAGATATCTAACACTTTTATTTTGCATGAGTACGATTTTTTATAAAAAATGATTAAATAACATCACTTTTTTAGTATTTTGACGTGGCGGACAAACTTTGAGGGCATGTATCTCAGAAAATAAGTGGAGCAGGTAACTTTCCTTTCGGGCTTTTTCATACCTCTATACCATCAATCTGTGTACCAAATTAAAAAAAAATCCGAGTCGGTCGTGCGACCAACTTTTTTTTTTTTCGGTGATTTGGTATGGAATCGCTCAAAAGTAAATTTTGAGCGGAGAAAATTTTTATTTTCTTCAAGTAATGCGCATCGTTGGTGACAAACAATATTTCAAAATTGGAGATCTATAATAGTGATATATTAGTTGAAATGTTAATAATATTTCTGCGTGTGGTAAATTTTGAAACTTGGTATGCATAGTCCTACATTGCAGTCTTTGCAGTAGTATCTTGTCTCCTTTCGAACTCTTTTCCCATTTGCATTCATCTTACTGCAACACACTTTACATTCTCTCGCAGAATTTGCTTTCTTGTCAGTAGGGGGTATTATTTCCAGAAAATGGCGTTCAATCAGTCGACTTAGTGACACTTCATGCGATGGACGACCTCCTCTTGAAACAGGAACGGAAGCTTGATATTTCTCCAATATTTCATTGACCAAATCCTTTCGAAACTCCAAATAAATAAAAGCTAACACGGGCACGACAAAAATTAAAAGTTTTGAAACTTTAAAAATATCAGAAACGCAGCCCGTATGAGACAGGGGCACGACAAAATTTTTCCGAATATTCTGCCCGTATGAGGAACGGGCACGACGACTAAGCGGTTAATCGTTAATCATTTCCTTAATAAAAAAAATACTATAGAAATAGGGGAGAGTGGTAATGAATGGGCCATGGTGATGAATGGGCCACTAACAAAATATGAAAAAGTATCTGCATGAATTTTTTTCTGATGCCACCAATAGATGTAGCTATTTGTTCTACTAAACTCATCCAATTTTCATTCGTTTGCGCTGAGCCATTTTCAAACTAGAGTGGCATGGTCAAGAATTTGACTAAAAAGTAAGTTTTTCCCTTTTTAGTAAAACATTTCCTAGCTAAAATGTACCAAGTATTTTACTGCATACATATGTATAAGCTAGTCTTTCCATATCTATAAACTAATCTTAAGATGTATTTTGATGTTATCTAAATTCAATGTACTCAAAAAATCTAAATGTATTCCAAAAGTATAGGTGGGGCTGAATGGGCCACTATGTCATGGTAATGAATGGGCCACCTAAATATTCTTTTTCTTCCTTTTCTTTGGATTTTTGCATTAATATGAAACACAACTGACTGTCATAGATAGATTAAGATTACTGTCGTCAAAATAGGTTTGTATCAATTTCTAAATATAATTTGCAGATCTATATTATATTCCTATAGTACAATAGACCTCTGGTCGCAGTGCGCGGCTTGAAAAAGCCCCCCCCCCTCTCCTTCATATTATACTCCTCACAGTACAATTTCATTTTCTTTCTTGGTAATTTAAGTTAGATATTTTTTTATTCCCGATGTCTAGTAAATTTTATAATTTTTTTTTTAAATTTTGACAAGTTTGAAAATGAAGATGAAGTTTTTGAAAGTGTTTTTTAATATTATTTTTGAAATATATAAATTTTGTTAAATCATAGTGTGTATTATCTGTTATTTTTTTAATATATATTTGACGTTATTTATTTCTTACAATCTCATTATTTAGTCATTTTTCTGCTACAATTGATCTGCATCAGTTTTATTTTAATTGCATCAGTTTTGATGTTTATATAATTTTAAATCAGTATGATTTTGTATCATCATGTCAAATGCCACATTTATTTTGTTATTTTCAACAAATAAAAGATTAAATCCACATTTTTTCATTGAATTCATTTAGTGGCCCATTCATTACCTTCGATGGCCCATTCAACCCCATGGGTGGGGTTGAATGGGCCAAATTTCAAAAATTTTATTTTCTCTTATAATTCATTATAGACAGGTGCTAATCCAACTTTTATGACTTTTTTAGATAGCCAGATAAGTAAAGTAACTAAAACACCAATTTAGAGTTAAAACAAAGTGTTGAAAAAAATTACAAAAATTCAAAACCAAAAAGTGGCCCATTCATTACCACTCTCCCCTACATATCCTTACACTGTGTTTAGGCAAAAGGATTAACAAAAATGCTTGGCATCTTAGCACACTAATCTTCTAATTTAATACAGCTAAACAATAATTACTGTACTTTAGTATCAGGGTGACAATATCCATAATAATAAAGAGCTTGTAACAGTAAATGAGGCTGTAAAGGTAGATGCTACAGAGAGTGGTAAGTGGGTAATGGGGCATTAAGGAGACATCAGATATTATCATCAAACTTCTAATGGAGCAATAAGACGAAAAGGGGCTGGCTACCCTGGGAGCACTAAGCAAACATGCATCAGTGTTAGGGATCATCAAATGGTTATTGCAGCAAAATGGGAAACCATGGTTAGTTTCAACATCTCAACTCTAAGTTGTGTTAAAGTTAAAAATTAGGTTAATTTTTAAATAACAATGACAGCAAAATGAGGAGAAGAAGAGCTATACATTAGATTCATCTAGGATATCCCAAGTTGGGTTCCGCGAGTTTCCACGGTGACAACACACACACAGTGTGATCCTCATCAAAGCTACGATTTCAGTAAGCTTTTATTTTTAAACTAACAGTCAAAATGGCTTTATATTTCACAAAAATAATGATGAGGCAATGGCATTTTGTTTGGCGAAGGGGAGGGGGCTCTAAAAGGCACTATCAGGAGGATACTCTCAATAACTAACAATAGAACAGTACTGTTGCTTAGTTTTAAAAAGCTACTTAAAAGCTTTTCTATCATAGCTGTCTCCGGTGTGCACGTCACGTTTTAATTAGGTAATTCCAAATCAGCAATGTGAACTCGAAAGCACCAATAGGTACACTTTGGACAGGGACGTCATTTCGAAATTTTCAGGGGGGGGGGGCAAAAGGTGCGTAAACAATGTAAATTTACCAAAATGTGGCAAAAACCACGCCCACTTATATGCCAATACATTGATTTCCCAAAGTCAGGGGGGGGGGGGGCAACTGACCCCCCTGCCCCGCCTAAATCACGGGCCTGACCTTGGAACCTTTTTATCTTGGCAAAACACATACATGAGCAGGATTCCACTTTTAACTTAAAGTTTGAAAGTCATTATAAGGTTGATCAGAAATCGAAATTAACTCCCAAGTCGCATTGATGCCCAAATTAAGAGCAGAAAATACTTCTTTTCTAGAAAGTAGGACAAAATTACAATGTTCTAGTTGTACTGCAATAAAAAAATAAAAATATTTTAACTTAGAAAACACATACACATGCATGATTTTTCTTTAGATTTGAAATTTGAAACAGCCCAGTTCAATTCACATCAAGTCAAAAAAGGAGAAAACAAAAATCAAAATTAAATCTGAAAAAGCATTGATATCTTAACTAATTGTAGACAATATTGGTATAACAGAAATATAACAAAATTGCAATAGTTTAGCCGTACTGTACTAAGAATATTTTATCACGGAAAAACACCTACAAGCGCACGATTCCTCTTTTAATTTCGAAGATTGAAAGAACAACCTAAATCACGTCTTAACAATGCCACAACAAGACAGGGAAAGGAAAACAGAAATCAGAATTAACTCAAAAGTCGTACGAATGGCCTAACAACCAACAGAATGAATAAGTGGCCGAACCTGTATCTTATCAGGCAGGAACCGCAAGTCGAAGCAAAAGGCGACGCACAGATAGAGAGAAAAGGAAAGACAGAAAAGAAAAAAGAAAAAAAAACACATTAACGTGACAAATAATGCAAAGAAAGAAAAGGCGACGGTAATGGAAAGAAAAGCATCAATGAAGAAAAAGTGCGGCGCTACTGGGAGAGAGAAAAGATACAGCGATATAAAAGGCAGCGTTATCCGGGGAAGGAGAGATGGCTAATTGCATTAGCATGTTCGGGGCTGTACAGTTGAAATCGGTCAGGTCTCTCTCTCTCTGCGAAAAAGAAGAAAAAGTGAACTAAATGGAGAAGAGAGACAAAAGTTATAAAAAAGTCGGACGAACTTGCATTCTGGTGGGATGCTTCGCGGAAAAGGGCGGGAGAGGGCAGACAATAAAAGGCAGGGGGAAGTGCCCCATTTCGGTTACCGAGATTATATTGGGTCAGCCAGTCGGAATCGAAGATTAGTTTCGTCGAACAAAAGGAATAGTTTGGGATTGGAGAAGATAATTTCTATTGTTCTTAAAAAGGATTTTTTTTTTAATGAAGCAATGAAGTGCAAGAACAAAATTAGCAATAACCTAGAGGTTGGGAAAAAAAGAAAAAATACCACAAAGCTTATAATTTAATTATAGTAGTTTTTCATTAAGCTCTAAAGTTAATTTTCAGCTGTAATTTTTATGTTTACAAAATACACTGATATCCCTAGCAGCATAATCTCATCGGCCGATGTCGGCCATTCATCGAAACCCGATGAAATTCTCATCGGCCGGTGATCGGATTTCGATGAGTTTTCATCGGGAATTGCTCCAATATGTCTCATCGGCCAATCAGAATCCGAGCAGCAAAATCTGATGAGTTTACGATGAGATTTGAGCAATTTACGAGCAGTGCAGTCCCGTGCCGATGAATTTAGGATCAATTTTGGATGAAAATACGATGAGAGTTGGATCAATATACGAGCAGTGTAGTTCCGTGGCGAAAAATTTTGGATCAAAATACGATGAGAGTTGGATCAATTTAAAGAAAAAAGAGAAAAAAAGAAAAAAGAGCGCAGTTTAGTTCCATGGCAGTGAATTTTGGAACTTCTTTTTAATTACCCCCAACCATTTGCGACTGGCCAACTCCAGCATCGAACCCGAGTTATCGGCGCGGAAAGCCAACGCTCTACTACCACGCTACCAAGTCTACGAATAATGAGACCAACACTGCATATTTAACAAAAATTTGAGATTGGGAAAATTTTCATCAGAAAATTTGATCTTTACGACCTCTTTCCGATGAAATCTGTAGCTTGGCATATTTTCATCGGGAAATTTGATTGGAAGTATATAGTTTTCCAATAACACATAGCTCAGTTAATTTTCATCGGGAAATTTGATCGGAAGGATATCGTTTTTCGATGGAATATAGCTCATCTTATTTTCATCGGGAAAGTTGATCAGAAGGATATCATTTTCCGATGGAATTTTGCTCATCTTATTTTCATCGGGAAAGTTGATCGGAAGGATATCATTTTCCGATGGAATTTTGCTCATCTTATTTTCATCGGGAAAGTTGATCCGAAAGATATCGCTTTCCGATGAAAAGTAGCTCATCGAAAACCGTGCTCGGATACTGATCGGAACGATGTCGTCGTGTGTTACGGGATCAGTTTACGAGGAGTTAGTTGATCGGCCGAGCAAAATCCGATGAGTTGATGCTACTTGGGATGTCATTTGACGTAACTGTTTCGTTTTAAATGAACCTAGTTTTAACAAAAATAAAAATTATTCCCCCTAAAAATAGTTTATTTGTAATCAGTTACTACTCGTATCAATTAAAATGAATGTGATACATTATATGCAGGTTAATTTAGTTAATTATTTTATACAAACCATTAATTAAATAATTTTTTTTCCTTGATAAGTCTTTACAACAAGCTTGCTTGGGTTAAAAAAATCTCTTTTACTTCTTTTTTTATTAAAAATACTCTATGTTATCTCCTGTTTAAAACACTGAAACGTAGAAAACTGAACAATAGATTAATTATTAACAACACTGATATGTCAACAGCGATGCTGACATAAAAAACCTAATTTTAATCAAAACATTGAAAAAATGTGTACTTAGTGATGATGGAAGAAAGAGGGGAAAATAAACTACGTAAAGGCAGTTGGGCCCAGAGCTTTTTTTTTTTTGATTTTATTTATTTATTCATTTATATTTTAATTTTATATTTTAAGGGGGTCAAAAAACTTGCCTTTGTTAGAGGAGTGAAATGAATGAAATCAGTACAGAGCAATACGAGTCAATTCTATAAAAAAAAACCTTCTAAAGATGAATAAAGATGAATAAAGCGTGTAGCTGCAAAAGTAGATATCTCCATTTTTTTCAAAATACTTTTTTTTACAGATTTTGCAATATTTAGGTAATCCAACAGTCTGAGATAGTCAGCAAGATTTAAAATGATCCAAGTTTAAACAGAACAAGGAACGTTGTTTCAACTCATGTATTTTTGTTGCGACAGTTATGCTAATTTTTAATAAATTGTTTTTTCTTTCAGATGCCAATCTTTCCAACCTTACGTTTCAAATGGAAGATGGCAAAGAAAGAAGATATGTGTATTTTTTTTTTTTTTTTAATTTTTCTAACGTTTGAAATTTTGCATTAAAAAACAACAAAATAGTCCAATGGAATATTTCACAAATTCAAATATTTTTTTTTAATTTTCCACAACGCAAAATTTAAATTTCTAATACAAATCGCGAAAATGAGCTTGACAAACTTTTTGAGACGCGTTTCCAATTTTCAATGCATAAAATACGGTTATAGGGAGTTGAAAAATAACACATTACAACACATATTATTTCTTTTTTCTTCTGTGTCAGTGATGCTAGTTGTTAAACAATATAAAGGTTTGCAGAAGATTCTCATCTATGCAGATCATGAAAATCCGGCCGCTGTAATATTTTTTCCTTTTCTGTTGCAGAAATGACATGTATTTTGCACTTTGCGTTTTCGGAAGTTCTATGTTCCAACTAAATTGACGTCATGCAATACACCGCTAGTTTGGTTATTTCACCCAGAGACTGCAGTTTCAGTCTTTTGAGATCTCATCAGTTTGAAATAAATTTGGAGTCCTAATTTTACATTAACTACCAGTTTGTTGGCACTCTTAGCTTCTATAAGATGTTATCTGTCTCCATTTTGGTTACTTTCTGTTCCAGACTGATAAATTCTAAAAAGAACGAAACTGCTGTGTATTGCATGCATTTCTACCTTAGCCATCGCTTAGAGGAGGTAACTTACAGCTTTGACGTTGTTTATGATTCGGCTATTCGCCCCACTAGGTTACTAAATATTGCTATATAAAACAAAGAACAATTCCTTCTTATCTTCAAAGAATGATCCGCGAGTGGTATATCTGTACCTCAGAACCAGACTAACGTAAGTCCACTTTCGTCATTTTTCAGTAGAGGGGAAAAACGATGTATTCGACAATCGTTTTTCCCCTCTACCGAAAAATGACGAAAGTGGACTTACGTTAGTCTGGTTCTGAGGTACAGATATATTCCCCACAACACTTCAACTGTTTTTGTTTATGAATATTTCACTTGAAAAGAGGGTGAAAGAAATTAATTTAAAACTAACAACCTACCAAAAGTGCGGACACAATTTAAAAAAAAAAGCAAACTCCACCTCCTGCTAAGTTGAAACAGCAAATTTAAAGAAAGAAAGGAAGTATTGATTTCACATTTCCATACTTTCGCCGTCAGCAACTAGGCAAGTAGGACAAAGAAGAAAAAAAGAACGAAAAGATGAAAAAAAAGAGGGAAGATCGAAGGTTCAGGGACTAAACGCATTCTTTATTTGTCTCCATTCAACTGTTTTTATTCCTTTAAATGGATAAAACTAAATTTTAAGAGAAAAGCATCGGGAGATGGGGAAAAATCTATACCCTTTTCTGAAAATGGAAAATGATCGAAATATTTCCTTTAGTGTACTCCCAAATGCGAGCAAACAATATCAAAATATAACTTTATTTCTCCAATGTCAAGGGAAACCTCCGAAAGAGAAAATAAAATATCTGGATAGAGACAGGTCTTGTTTCATGGGTATTGCATTTTTTAAAAATATACAATGCAAGGTCGAAGCAAAAACAGTGGAAAGGAAAAAAATCCTACAAGAAAATTGATTTAATTCGAATTTTGAGGCCAATGCCGGAAATGTAGGATTTATTGTTATTACTGTTTTGATTTAATTTTTGAATTTAGTAAAATGTGTAGCAAATATTTTATCTCAAACCTTCTTAGCAGTTTACTCATTATTCAAAGAACTATTCCAGGATTATTTACTTTTACCTAAAGGTCATACACACCATAATTGGTAATGAATTGAATCGTAGTGCTTGTTGTGAAATATTATTGACATATACATTTTGTACTTTATGCGCTATGCGATGCACAGTAAGACGCACCGAGAAAGCATAAAATGCATCGTGTGAACATTAACGCATATCACAAAAAGTGCTAAGTATAATAATGCAACTAAAACCACCACACCAAGAAAAATTAAGAAGTAGTAAAATATTTATTTTCATAAAAATGAAGAGACTTGTGTAACTACATTTGCAAATAATATTATTTCTCAGAAAAAAAAACTTTTTTTTAAAAACTACCATTTATTCTGAACGAATAAAAGCTCAACCCCCCCCCCCCCCCATGGAACTACGTTTGAGTTTCTTGGCAGAAATAAAAACGGTGTATAAGAAGACAGGATTACAAAATTGCAGACGTTTAGTTATTTAATTCATTCGCAAAGCATGCTTTCTATTCAGAGCATGCTTTCCCAGGTAGCACAAAAAACGTTTAAACGTTTTATAAACGTTTTTAATCCGTTGTTACAACGTTAATAACCATTTTACAACCTTTAAAAAACGAATTGTGCTACTTGGGTTGTGTCTGAGTACTTTCTTTCTCATTCAAAATACAGTAACAGTTATCGTTAAGAAGTAAGTTTCAAGAGAGTTATGAATGTGAAAAAATATAATGAAAGGTATTTGTAAGTTATGGAACTTCAAACACTTTTACATAACACGCTAAGTGAAAGTTACAGAAGATTAAGTTTTCCAATTTACATTCATTCTATTTAAGATAGATAGACTATTTAAGTGTTTGATATATCGTCGGCACCATGCTAAAGTAACGAATGTGAAAAATCGCGTTTTTCAAGTTCAATGGTTTCCCGTAGTACTAAAAAAGGGCTACCTACTGGCAAAATGATGAATCTGTTAGATGGTCGTAAGCCAATGTCATTTTTACGAATATGCAGCTTTGCCCGAAAAAGTTATGCTATACTAACGAATATGATATTCGACAGTTTACATAGTTAAACAAATTAAAAAGAATCCCAAATGTTATAATCTGAACTAGCGAAAATGCCAGTTTCGATAGTTTTCATTACCACTAAAACAGTTGAATGCGCATATTAAACCATTGTAATGTTTCAAATATGACACATTCGATAGTATACGTTGTAATTTTGTCTTTGCATAACTATTCATGAAAACGAATGTGTCATATTTGCTACTTAGAAACAATCTCGATAATTAAATCAAAAGTTAAAAGATGAATGGAATTTTTCTTTGCAGGGTAAAGAGGGGTAGTAATGAAATTTCTACATCCATTTTCAAATTCATTTTTGACCACCCTGAAGTAACCAAAGTTCGCATGATGTCTGATAGTTGCGGAGGGTAGCAGAAAAACTTTCTTGCATGTGTCTGTATGCGTTACAAGTACACCCTCATTTAGAAACTATTGATCATGTTTATTTTGAGTCAGGCCATTCGCAAATGGAGTGTGACTCGGTTCACTCCAAGATTGAGGCTAAAGCAAAAAATATACCAGTACACGTACCCTCTGACTGGGACCAATTGATCAGATTGTCGCGTACAAAACCCAAACCTTACAATGTGACTAGGCTCCAGCATGATGATTTTTTAAACTTTAATCCTTATGAGGACAAATTTGTTCCAGAAACCGCTGAGAAAAAGAAAACCCCAAAAAGTTTCAATTCTTGTGTGTGGTTTCAATACCGGAAATCTGAACAGAATAAAATTTTTGTCAGAAGGAGTTTTGATGACGTTGATTTTGATGTTTTGATCCGAAAACGAAAACGAGGGAAAAAATTCATCACTCCCAATGATAGCCCTCCTGAACCTTTTATGCCATACGATGGTCAGATTTGTATATCGGAGGTGAAAAAAAAAGATTTATTGCAACTATGCAATCAAGGGCTAGTTCCCAGGGCATACAGGTCTTTTTATGAGCAGCTTCCGAGTTCCAAATCAGTCCGCGATTCTCTGGCAGAACCCGATAATACCGAAATTGAATAGTAAATTTATTTTTATGTACTATGTGTTTTTGATGAATCGTCTAAATTACTTACCTGATTATTTACTTTCCATTATTTATATTATATTTTTCTTGTGTTCAATAAAAGTTTTTCTTAGTAAAAAAAACCGTTCATTTAATTTTTCATCCATTATTATTAATTTTTATAGCAGTTTTGTAACCCAAATGTAAAGTATCGAAAATGAATGCCATGAAACTTCATTGCAAACTATCGAATATTCTCTAAAATTTCATATTCGATACTTTACCTTCAATTCAGTGACTTTCGACCAAAAATGTCCATGTTGGTAAAGTAGCGAATATTTTTAAACAATTATTATTGATAACTTTACAAATAATCAAAATTGAAATGACACCTTCGAACGATAGTTTTACACTTAAAGATATCTATAAAAATTTAAAATTGAAAATAACCAAAAGCGTCAGGTGGGAAAAAATTATATTCAGTGTTTTGACTCTCCTGAAAAGTGCCATTTTTCACATTCGTAAGTTTAGCATGGTGCCGACGATATCTGAGGCTAAAGAAGGGGGGGGGGGGGGGGAGGCATCAGGAAACGCTACTTAGCCAGAGAAGTCAGGCCCAAAAACCCCGTCGTTACTTCAGGCTCAAATTATTTTCCATATTATGGGTGCCCCTAGTGATGGCTTGCACAACGGGAATTGTGTTATAAGGTTGTTAAAGCTGTCGTTAAGATTACAAACATAAGTGAACTCAAAGACACTTTGGTAAAAAATAAAAGACACCTTTTGATTTCACGAAATTATCAGAGGAGCAAGTCACTGACATGCAAAAATGAATTGCAATTACGAAAAACAGAACAAAATCAAGAGTATTGTATAAAATATAATTAAATAAGAAGAAAACTATACAAAGGCGTTAAAAATACTAATTCATTAGATTAATGTACTTGAATCTTTCTATGGTTAGAACGAGAGAATATTTAAATGCCAGAGTTCGAACTGCAAGTTGCACTTCAAGTTAACTAACGAGTTTAATACGAAGCATGAGAGGAAATAAATTGAATCAATTTTTTTAATAATCTCAATAAATTTCCTTTTTTATTCATTAAAGTTACCTCTCAGCAGCACTCGTGTATCAGTTCCACAAAATTCATTTATCTGTTCAGGTGTTTCATTTTGGATTTCGAAAAGTATCGATTTTCAATCAGCAGGAAAAGGCAATACCTCCAGCGGGCATGTAACTGCATCGGGCCTTTTAATCAATATTTCATCTAATGCTCCCGCGAGTACAGCCCTACGTGATTTATAAATACAAGGTACTCTTAATGAAATTTCCCGCAGCCAAAGAAATTGAAAAAGATAGCCCAGTTTTGGGATACAGAAACATTGGCCCGACAGAAATGGCAAGAAGATATCTGGGAAAACAGCCACTTAAAAGAATGGAAGACATCCCCGAGGGACGCTGGGAATGAAATTATCTTGACGGTTTCTCACATTTGCTGAAAGAGAATTGAGCTTTGGAAAATGGTCGCCGTAACTCGAGAGATTTTATCCCGTGGAAAAAGGGGCAGAGGAATTCTCGCTGGGATTATTTTCGAATATGATGTAAAAGAGAAGTTTGCGAATTCTATCACGGATTTTTTTTTTTTTTTTTTTTCAAATAAAGTAAAATTGCACAAATAACTGCAGTGAACAAAAGGGTAATAAATATTGCGGTAGTATCCTTCTGTTATTATTCATACGATATTTAAGCAACAAGAAGTGCTATTTATACTGCTAAAATTGAGATAATCTCAACGAAACAGTTTTTCATTTGAACGATTGTTTTGACTTAAGAAATTTCAAAATCATGACTGTACGGGTACTGGCTAGGACAAAGAGGAAAATTCGCGGTTGCTACAGGGCGACTAAACAAAGAAATACAGGCACTTAAAAAACATATGTCCATTGCGACTGGATCGTCACCTCAAAAAATAAATTAATTACCTTAAGACATGAAGTAGTAAGAAAATATTTCCCACCAAAATCAAAACGTGGCCTCTATGACCTAATTTATTAAAATAGATACTGTAAACTCCGATTATCTGCAGTGTGGATCATTCGCAGGTCTTTCACACTTCGGTTTTTATTTTTTATGGTGGTTTTAAGTGCCGTATTGTTAGATTTTAGCAGTTAAAGATATTTTTTCAACTGATTCATTGATCACAGGCAAGTGAAAAATTTTTTTCACTTCCCTGTCCCGACTTGCCAGTGGTCACATAAAAGGCCTTAAATGTTCTGAGGACAGTAAGACATATCCTCTCTGCCCTAAGTGTCACCATGACCAGGCTTCATCTCAACATATCTTGGACTGTTTGGGTTTGAACTGGGAGGATATCCATACTACTACCCTTTTGGTATCAGATTTCATTAATGTCAACGGGTTCGTTGATCTGGTCTGACTCCGTCAAAATAGATGGGGGATTAGAAACAACAACAACAACAACAAAGATATTTTTTATATCCAATGTTATAGTTTTATCTATAATTTAAAAGTATGTGAGTTATATTGTTATTTTTAGCTACTAGTACCGCTTTTTACCTAATTTTCAGATTATCCGTAGTATTCGCTTATCCATCAACGGGCCTCCCTATTCCGCGGATAGTCAGGAGTTCACTGTATTTTACATGAAGTAATATATTTAGAGGTGTTATTAAATTCAACTAATTGGAAAAAAATATCGTTTCGCAATTTCATTTTTAACTCATAACTCATTAAATTTAATTTTCTACTCTAGTTGAGAAAAGTATCGTTCAAGATTTTTACAACGAACGCTAAAATAAAATGTTAAATTTCAGGATGGTTCGGCACTATTTTCAAATTTACGCATACTTGAGATTGATGTGTTTGTAAAGTTTATAAAATTCGGTGGTAAAAATGCAGGCGGTAAACAACATCACGGACAGTCAACTAGCATAAATCGATGTCTAATATTACTGCTATATCGGTGATAAGATTAATTTCTCTTCACTGAATTCTACTTCTTAATACCTCTAGTTATCGATCAACTTTTCTATCGATTTTAAACAGCATATGCTCAACATGTCGCTGGTGAAAATCGATAGTGGACCATGTGGGTGAAAAGTAAAGTTATTTTTGAGACAAGGTTTTAAAGTAATACTTTTGTAAGAACTAGGACTTCCACTGGTTCATTTCTTCCAACAAATACATCATGCTTCCAGGATGATATTTGTAGAAAGGCAAATAAAAATAGTACTACGCACTACACATAGTAATGGTATCAAGCTGCCAAAATATATGAGCCTTAACTAGACCAATGCAGTTAAATAATGCTTTATGAAGAATAATAATAGTAAAGTAGCAACATTTTTATATTAGTGGGCAATGTACAGTAAAATAAGAGGAAGACCAGACCATGAAGATGACCAATTGGGAGAAAAAAGTCCTAAAACAGAGTCGTCTGGAAGGAGATTGCAAAGCAAGCTGAGCCCCATCTCGGTTTGTGATGCCAAATAAGAATATAAATATGTTTTTGGGTTGTACTCTCCCCCCGCCGCGCCCATCAAAAAAAAAAAAAAAAACACATAGCAGCAGGCCGAGCAATAATTAACTTTTATAAGGATGTTAAAAGAAAGGATGGCAATAGAAATTACAATAGACAATGTCCTTAAGGACCTGACGCAAACCATGAAGATTAGCAGCTGGAAAACAGGGAAAGAAACCAAGTCGTTGGAAAGTGGAAGCAGGCTAAGACCCATCTCGGATCGTAATGCCAAATAAGAAGAAAATAAATATGTATGATTTTGCGTTGTACATCACGCAAAAAACACAGCATGCGGAAAAATAATCCACATTTACATGGACGGCAACAGAATTTGCAAATGTACCAAGGAACACAGCCTTTTTGCCAAGAAACTATCGGAATTAGCTTATTTTTTATGCTCATTAAAACCTCCATCGCATCCGTTTTATAGAATCCCCCTTATATATGCGCATATATTATCTCGGTAGCGATGTCTTCCCATTGCAGCAAGAAGCAACTAATATTCTGGTCAAGGAAGGGAAAAAAGTAAAGGGAAAAAACATCCCGTAGTTCCCATCCGTCCTCAGGAGTAATTACATCCGGGGAGAGAAGTAATTACGTCTCCTGAGAGTTACTCATAATGGACTTCCAGGAACGCGCAGGAAATTTAGAACGACTGCAGTTCGGTCAGTATTACAGCTCCCCCGATAACGAGAAGTACCTCGAGATAAACAGTTGACTGAGTCGGAGTCTGATTCCGCAAAGAAATTCATCCAATAATTGCTTTGAAGAGAAATATATAGCTCTTAAATTCATTCGGATAGATATACAAAAGCGGGAAAAAAAGTTTGAAATGTAATAAATATTGAATTTGGATTTAATTAAAATACCAAAGGATGTTTTCTGAAAGCTGTTTTTAATTTTATCCAGCAACGTACAGGAAATTTAGAGTGACGGCAGTTAGGTCAGTATTGCAGCTTCTATGAAAATGAGGAGTATTTCCACATAAATGGTTGTCTGCATTGAATTCTGATACTCTTTAAAGTTAAACTTAATATAATTCAGATTAAAAATAAGTAAATAAATAAATAAATAACGAAAAAAACTCTAAATTAGGATAATATTGAATCTGGATTAAATTAAAGCACAGAAATATGTTCCCAGAAAGGTGCTCATAGTGGAATTTCAGGAACACGCAGGATATTTAGAAATGACTGCGCTTCCTTCATTATTGCAATTCCTTTGTTAATGGGACGTATCATTATATAAACAATTGACAGCATAGAAGTTAGATATCGGAAAGAAATGCATGCAATGATAGCTTAATGAGAACTGTTTTCAAATTTGCAGTTGACTTCAGTCAGATTAAAAACACAGCAAAAAGTCTGAAGTCAGAAAAAGTCTGAAGTTCAATAACATAAGATCAACAAAAGAATTATGTTAGCTACGCGGTACTGCATTAAGTTAAACTCTTAGTTCTTAGTAGTATACTATTAAATTGTCGAATGGTCGCACAAGCTGAATTATTGTCGGCAAGATTACGCATTTAAAACTTTTATAAAGTTCTAAAAACGTTTTTAAAATTCAGTAAACAACGGAATAGACGAAATTTTATTTTGAAGTTCTCACAGACGTTTGACTGCACATGAACAGTTTATTTTCGACAATGAAGACAAGCAGTCTATTGGGAATTCCAAATTTGATTCCAAAAGAAAGATGACATGTTTACGCCCGCCCCCTCTCTCCTCAGATGCACAGCTGCCTTTCCCAGAGCTAATCCCCAAAGGCGAAGGTATTGGCGTTTGGAGAGACAGCAGGATGGAACGTCCCCAGATTAAAATGGTACCCACACACAGCGACGTTCCTAAATCACAATGCCGAAAATTCCGACATTCATGGAACTATTTCCGCGCGCCAAATCTCGAAATTAAAGCTCCGGGCCATGCCTTCAAAAATATTGGAAAATCTGAAGGCGGTGGTATTTTACGGGAGCTCTATTGAGCGCGCAGGGAAGATGAAAGGGCCGTGTAGGGAAGAACTTAAATGGATTGAATTTCTAATGGAGTAGAGCAGATCTCTGGATTGGTCGTCCAGGCCTGTTGTACCAGACTTTGCAAAGTCTTGCTGTTTATGGGAGAATGGCGTTTCATGTAATATTTTCGTGCATAATAGGAGGAAAATAGTTTATTTTTTGTTTTGCAATTATGCATGATGAAGTAAAATTTTACATTATGATGAAGAAAATAATCATTTGATTTTCGATTTATGCTGAGCAGATTTAAAAGGAGACCAGAAACAACGAACAATGATTTGTTTCGATTACGAATCAACCACACCAAGACTTTTTTAAACTAATTCTAAAAACCGCGTTAATGAACAACCAAATTGTTAGTGAGTGCACCCTTATGTTTCGGAATTATAAAGAACCCTGTTTTCAATGTATAAGATGAAGGAACAAATAAAAAAATAAACAAATAAATAAGATAAAATAAATAAATAAATAGGATAAAATAAATAAGTAAATAAATAAGATAAAATAAATAAATGACTAATTCTGCCCTGAAAACTCTATGCCAAACATAAAAAAAATCCTATTAGGACAGATTTTATGGTAAGTTAAGTATTTCCAGCATATTGATATACAACATGAAAGCAATTTATGTCTGTGAAAATTCCCACTGCTTTCTTTGCTTGCTGCACTTCACCAGATTTTGTTGTAGGAAAGAGAAATAGTATGATAGAGGTGCTGCAACTAGTAGAATTATTAATTTTCTACCTTCGAAGTTGTAACGCTGATCTCGCTTATAGAATTCCTTTCGAAATTTGTCTCTGTGTGAAACGTGATAACTGTTTTCCAGTTAGCAAAGTATTAAGTCGCTTTTCATGAATTCACGTCCACTTATAAATGCAGAACAAAATAACTAAGGAATGCTCACTTCAACAGGGAAGTATGGTAAGAGAAGCTCGGTACAAATTAGCAATTTTCTTGCGCAAATCAGAAAACCGTCCCAGGAAAATTTCAAAACTAAAAAACTAAGCCTCTGACACATAAAGAATCAAATCAGCATACCTTTTACGACAAGTTTAACAGCACCGCATGACACATTCAAGATTTATTAGCTACAAATTTGCACCCGCTCTCTCCGACTGAAACGTTGCTGCCTTAATGGATTTCACATAACTGGAAATTGGTGAAACTAAAGTCACTTCCCATTGCTCATTCTTCCATTGCCCCATTTCTCATACATTCATAACATCTTCCCGTTCGAGGGAAACGACGACACTGCCAGTAGCACTCAGTCCTACTTTAATGAACAGAGAATTGGCGATCAAGAGGATGTAGATGGTGATGGCACCACTTCTCGCTGAAATTTCCCCCCATCAGGAAGAATTTTTCTGTTTGAGGAACATTCGGAGCAATGTAACGCTTTGGCACTTTATTCCCTTGCGTGTTCATGATCCTTTCAGTATTAATGCCAGCCTTCTGCCTCCTGGAATGTTCTTCGCCGTGCAACGTGAATACATTAATTCCTGAAGAAACGTACTGTAGCGTGGTTCATAAATATTCAGTACTGCCCGCAGAGGCCCACTGCCATGAATATTTATAAAAGAGGCTATATTAATAAGTTTTTCGTACTTTACTGTCGAGAATGTCTTACAGGATGATCATAGTCTTGCGAATCCCTTTACGCTCTTAGATTAAGGCTGGATTCCGAGGAAAATGATTTTATCCGAGCTCTTGAGATTAGATTAAAGGACGCCGTAAAGATCATTGGAAGTTTACAATTATATTCGCATAAAAGAGCGGTTTCGGTGGGTGCTCAGGGGATTGAATGAGATGAATAATGAGAAGAAAAAGAGATAAGGAATCAACAACTGAAAACAAAAGAAAAATGTCTCAATTCATAGAAAAACAGTGAATCAAAGTTCAGGGGATTGAAAGAGAGGTGAATAATGAGGAGAAAAAGAGACAAGGAATCAACAACTAAAAACAAAAAAAAAAATAAATAAATAAATAAAAATAAATGCCTCAATTCATAGAGAAATAGTGAATCAAAAACACATAAAGCAAATTATTATTCAATTAAAGAGAGAAAGAGTCTGGAAGCCATATCCGAAAACGTGCGAAATTCTTCTCAAATGCAAAAATTAATTTGTATGCGACGCTTATTTTACAAATAACTTATTTGACTACTAACTAAACTTAAATGTAAGAATTACCAAAGTACTATGAGTGTTTTAGTAAAATTTTAGTATTTAAACGTTTTAAATTTTTGATTAACTATAATGGGATACGGATCTTTTGGTTCTCTTGTTTTTACTTGATCAGCTTTCTTGTTTAACTTTCAATAGACACAACTTAAGACAAAATATCAACTCAAGACGTTTCAACATTTCGCACAACTGTGTCTCGGCGTTTGTATTTTAATTTTCGGTGGAGTGCATCAAAAAAATAATAAATAAATCTAATAATATATATATATATATATATATATATATATATATATATATATATATATATATATATATATATATATATATATATATATATATATATATATATATATATATATATATATATATATATATATATATATATATATATATATATATGTATGTATGTATGCATAAAATAACTCAAGAAAGAAATGAATAAAACTAATAATTCTCTCTTAAATCTTTAATTAAAGCGCATGATGTAGATTTAATTCATGAAATCCAATCTGGTAAATTAAAATAGTAAAGATAGTAGAAGAAATGTTCGGAAAACCATAGTGGCAGTTTAACTGCAGAATGTAGAAGATCAGTAAAATAACTCCAAGAAAGCAATTGACGGACAAAGCAATGGATAGAAAATTTCCCAGTAAAGAAATGAAATAAAAACGTAGAATAATAGCATTAATAAAATAAATGTAGTCAAGTGAGTAAGTCTTCGTGAACTAATCTCCGTTCGGAGTTATCACAGTGGGTGGCAAGGCTCCACTTTTTTCCGAGATTTTTTTTTTTGTGCAATTGCTTGGGAAAAGTTTGAACATTCTTTGCCACGTGATCTAGTATTTTGGGTCACTAGTGAAACTGAGAATCAGTCTATATATTAAAGGTCTATGGTACTACCAAGAATAAAAACTGTCAAAAGTTGTTTCGTCTCAAAGTAATGATATGAAATAGACTAGGAATAATTTAAAGGGAAAGAAGGATATCTTTTTATACAGTCGTTGCAGAGTTACGCTTTAGAGCAGTGGAAGAATGTGACGAAATTCAATTTTGTTTCAGGAGACGGATTTCTAAACAATTTAAACCCCAGAAATCGACGACTGAGAAATTTATAGATAAAATTTTAAACATATTCTTGGTATGATGTCAATAAAACTCCCAATCCCGACTTAACGAAGCAAAATGCTTTTGGTTCTTGCCACTGCTCCAGCTCAGAATCAAAACGTTTGGTAAATCAAGAAAAAGCTTACCAGTAGGTTTAACAGGCAGTGCCTTTGGAATGGCAACCGGAAGGTTCTTTTGGTCCTGGTCCTCGCTCTCGAGTTTGTCGTGCGTAGAGGAAGACGGCAATTGGCTCTGGCTGGCCATTGGCTGAGACAGCCTCTCCGGAACGGATATGGACCCATTGACGGAAGGCCTGAGGACATTGGCCTTGAACTCCCAGGGCGGATCGTAGTCTTCTGACGACCGGACGTCGTTGTCTGGACTCTGAGGGACGTTGTCCAGAGGCCGGACTTCGGACAGTAGGCTGGAGGGTCTGGTGGCCTTCCGGCGAGAGCAATCCTCGACGCCTTGAGAATGGTTCTCCTTCAACTCCGAATCAGAATTCTGCGTTTGGCTGGGATCGGAAAATAACGGGTTCGCCTTGTTCTTGGGCTTCGATAGGCGGGTATGATCTCTAGGTAGCACCTGGAATAGGAACGAAATGTCAAATATAAAAGGGAACAATTTTATTTCCTTGCTGCTTTTTAAAGAACAAGATTAGCGGTTCGCACCACAAGGCAATAAGTGCGCCGAATCAGGGGCCAAGGAAGCTTGAGACGACAAACAACCGGGAAATATCATCACACTTGCAACGCAGCAGCTAAAAACAAGCTCCTACATTACACCTTTAAGAAACCCCTTTTTCCAGACTTCAACTACCCTCGGACCCTGAAATCAACTATAGCGAGGCTTAGAAACACCCACTTAAGAAGGATGAGCTTTCTTCCTCACAAGACCCATATGTTCTCTGAAAAAAACTGGACGCCTTACTAACTCCGAGACACAGTTTTGAGTGTCCGGCACTCACGTCGCACGTCCTGAAGATGGGAATGGTGTCACTTGAGGACCACTTGAGAAATGCCCTTTACACTCAAGACGCGCAGGAGTTGGCGAATGCAATTGTACGCACCTTTGATGCAATTTGGCTTAGCATAGACCCGAAAACAACAACTATCAACAGCGGCCATCTCTTACCATGTGGCGACAAAAGAAAAAAAGGGCGTCTAAAAATCCTAGTACCATTCACAATACGGTCGCGTCTTTCCTCAATCCTTGTGTTGTTGGTTAACGCTGATGCCATCAATTAGTTATATTAACCTTTATGCACACTAATAATGTTCATGCTTTAGTAGTAATTAAAAAAAAAAAAACTTGTTTTTTGATCTCCTTTTTCTTTTTTTTGGCTTCCGAAAAAGTGGCGACTATACAAAAAAGAAGCGGCGACTAATGATTTTACTTTTACCCGCCCACTGGCGACTAGAAAAAAAATTCCGATTTTATTCAAGGTTAATTATTACATAATTCAAGGTTCATTTTGCAACGAAGCAAAAGAGTGATTCCATACTAACTCACCTAACGGGGGTCGCACGATCCGGGGTCTCATGCAGTATAAAAGTGTTAGGTATCTATGGAAACTAGTTACTCCAGGCATTCAGAAAAAAAAAATACTAGAACGTTCAGAATGAAAATTGCTAAGGTACAGGGCTCTTTGAAGTTGTCTCCACAAAAACTTGATTTTACCGATTTTGCTAAAACTGAGGAATGTATTCCAAAAAAAAGGAAGACATAACCAAAGGTTTACTCACTTTCTGGTAGTGTACAGATGTTTACTGCAAATGGTTGAACAATGCATAACTTGGGTTTCTCACTCCTTCTTGGAAATATTTAAGCTTAAAAATAAGCGATAAAGCAAAAACATGCGATTTTGGCCATCTTGGCAGCCATTTTTCTCATAAAGGAGGAGCAGTAGAAACTTTATTTTTTTTTAAATAAGCTATTGATATGCAATACACCGCCAACTCGACCATTTCGATAGATGGACAGCTGTTTCGAGCTTATTACGCTCTCATCAGCATGGAATACGAAAGTAGTCGAGTTGGAGGTAAAAATTCTCTTATATAGCAAAGAGAGCCAAAAAAAAAAAAAAAACTGGTAGCTAATATGAAATTAGAATACCAGCGAGCAACCGCACTTGGTACGGTACAACTCGTGAATTTTTTAGGCAGAACGCAAGGTATACAGCAGTGAGTAACCGCCCCTAAGCAAGGGCTAAGGCAGAAACATGCAATACACCGCCAACTCGACCATTTCGATCCACCGCTCTCTTTGCTATATAAGCGGATTCTTGCCTCCAACTCGACTACTTTCGTATTCCATGCTGATGAGAACATAATAAGCTCGAAACAGCTGTCCATGGATCGAAATGGTCGAGTTGGCGGTGTATTGCATGTTTCTGACATAGTCCTTGCTTAGGGGCGGTTACTCACTGCTGTATAAGCTACTGATATGTTAGCTATTCACAGGAAAAGAGTTTACTTTTGGTTATTTCTTGCATTAAGAGATATCCTGCTGACTGTATATACATGTTTTTCGCGACGACCATATGCTTTTGTTCCCTCTCTCATAGACTTAAAATTAATTAAACCAAAAAATAATGATGTATTTATGAATAGCCGTATTATCTACTCAACATGTCATGAAATTTAATTTATTAAATCATTGAACAATAAATTAGATATTTGATGAAAACAAGAAATAGTATTTCTCCGATGCCTGAGCATTATGCATTCATAATTATAAAGTACTAAAGAATTTCTTAAAAAATCAATTAAAATAAAGGAGCTCTGAATATTTATCTCATAAGTAATACCCAATCTTGTGATTGGGATAGTCCTGATTGGCTTTAAACAGGAAGATACCCTTGTTCTTTGTTGTAGTATTATTTTGTAAAAAGTAGAATGTATGCTTCATGATATCTGTGAACTAGTATTTTAGTGAGTAAATTTATTCTTGTCAGTTCTTATCAGAGCACAGCATATATCAGTTTTGTAAAGATCAGTATGGGAATAAATTAGTTGTACTAATTTTAATTCTTCAAGCATTGCTTTATTTTAAATTATTTATTCAATTATTTTGAAAATATTTAACTGTTAATAAGGTAAAATGGAATTCGAGGCTGAAATTAATAGCTCTTTATCACCATGCTCAATTAGTAGCCCATCAAATGAAATTTGTCATAAAATATCATACATCAAACGAAAAGGCCTCATTTATTTTCCTGATATTCATGTGATATTCAAGAAATTCTGCAATTAAAAACAGGAATATCCCAATCACAAGATTGGGTATTGCTTATGAGATAAATATTTAGAGCTCCATTATTTTAATTAAATTTTCAAGAAATCATTTAGTACTTTATAATTATGAATGCATAAAGCTCAGGCATTGGAGAAATACTATTTCTTGTTTTCATAAAATATCTCATTTATTGTTCAATGATTTAATAAATTAAATTTCATGACATATTGAGTAGATAATACAGCTATTAATAAATATATCATTATTTTTTGGTTTAAATAATTTTAAGTCTATAAGAGGGGAACCAAAGCATGTAGTCGTCGCGAAAAACATGCATTTTCTGTCAGCAGGATATTTCTTAATATAACCAAAAGTAAAATATTTTCCTGTGAATAGTTAACATATCAGTAGCTTGTTGAAAAAAAAATAAATAAAGTTTCTACTGCTCCCCTTTTATGAGAAAAATGGCTGCCAAGATGGCCAAAGTCGCTTTTTTTTGCCTTATGGCTTATCTTTAAGCTTAAATATTTCCAAGAAGGAGTGAGAAACCCAAGTTATGCATTGTGTTAACCATTTATACTAAACATCTGTACACTACCTTTCTTACTGTACTTTCTTTTTTTTTGGAATACATTTCTCAAATTTAGCAAAATCGGCAAAATCCAGTTTTTTTTTGTGGCAACTTCAAAGAGCCCGGTACCTTAGCAGTGTTCATTATAAATGTTCTAGTATTTTTTTCAGCAGTAGATAATACAGCTATTAATAAATATATCATTATTTTTTGGTTTAATTAATTTTAAGTCCATGAGAGGGGGAACAAAAGCATATGTTCGTCGCAAAAAACATGCATATACTGTCAGTAGGATGTCTCTTAATGCAAGAAATAACCAAAAGTAAACTCTTTTCCTGTGAATAGCAAACAAATCAGTAGCTTGTTTAAAAAAAATTAAAGCTTCTACTCCTCCCCCTTTATGAGAAAAATGGCTGCCAAGATGGCCAAAATCGCATGTTTTTACCTTATGGCTTATTTTTAAGCTTAAATATTTCCAAGAAGGAGTGAGAAACCCAAGTTATGCATTGTGTAACCATTTATAGTAAACATCTGTACACTACAAGTAAGTGAGTAAACCTTTGGTAATGTCTTCCTTTTTTTTTTTGGAATAAATTCTTCAATTTTAGCAAAATCGGCAAATCAAGTTTTTGTGGTGGCAACTTCAAAGAACCCTGTACCTTAGCAATTTTAGTTATGAACGTTCTAGTTTTTTTCTGAATGCCTGGAGTAACTAGTTTCCATAGAAACCTAACACTTTTATATTGCATGAGTACAATTTTTTTATAAAAAAATGATTAAATGATATCTTTTTTGGTGTTTTGACGGGGCAGACAAACTTTGAGGGCATGTATCTCAGAAAATAAGAGAAGCAGGAACCTAAAAATTTGGAATTGTCCATGCCTTTACACTGTTAAAAATTCAGGAAACTTTTATGGTAAATATTACTGTAAAATGTTGCATTTACAGTAACGAAAATATTTACAGTAAATCGTACCATAAAAAAGAAACTATTACAGCGCCAGTTGATAAACTACGTGACTTACTGCGGGAAGCACTTAATACTCAACTTCTGTTCGCCATGTGTGGTCTATTCGGTACAGTGGATAGGGAAGCGAAGTGCGATAACCGCGTCTCGGGTTCAATCCTAGCTGTTCGCATCTTGCATTTTTTAACTCTACTTTTCTCTACCGTAGTATTTTACAGTAAAATTAGATTTTACGGTGAAAGTTACTAGCAACATGGATGCCAGTAACTTTTACCGTAAAATTTCAGGAAAATTTTTAACAGCGTATATAATTAACCTGTGTGCCAAATTTAAAGAAAATCCCAGTCGGTCGTGCTACAGACTTTTCTTTTTTTCAGGTGAGTTGGTATGGAATCACTCAAAAGTAAATTTCGTCCCCCAGTTTCAATCGCAAACCGAATCACTGCTAGAAAAAATCATAATAAATTTCCATAGTAACCTCTTTCTCAAATAAACCAATAAATTTTAGTAAAATACATACTTATGTGCATAAATATAAAAAATAAATACAACGTTAAAAAAGCATAAATTCGCAGGAATACTGCAGACACGTGTTTCGGCGTTACAAGGATGCAAAAAATTGTGAGCTGATGGATTTCCTTTGTGGGATTTCTGTGCATCCATAAGCTCAATTTTTTTGCATTGAAAAAGGCATTCCTTGTAACGCCGAAACACGTATCCATAGTATTCCTGAGAATATGTGCTTTTTCAACGTTGCATTTATCCTTCATAACAAATTTCAGGTGCGTTAACTTGTTATAGTTTGTAAATATTTTAACAAAATTAAACCGTTTATTAATACGAACAAAATGATCTATTCTGCCGTGCTAAGCAGGAAAGTGGTATCTGCAGCTCAGCTCAAAATAAGAAAGTACTTTTTGAAGTTTTATGCCTCTACGTATTAATTTAGATGCCACTTTTTCAGAAATTTTATAGCAATATTTTCTATTCCACAAATGACTATAAAACGAGGTATTTAGGTATTATATGCTACAAAGAATTACCTGGTGAAAATAATTTAGTTTTGATAAAAGTGCAGATAAGATTTATATGCTTCCAACTCCAGTTTAGAACTTACACTAATTTTTAAGTAGAATATGGATTAGTTGTATTATGATTTTTTTTTTTTTTTTTCAGTTTTTCTAAACTTGGTTTTGCCGGCATGTTGGAAAAGGCCAGGTAAGGGTTATTGAAAATCTGGTGACTCTCGAATTTTGCATCATGCTGGCTAATGTGGCGTAATACTGTAAATATATTTAAATTTAAAATACTTTCAGACCGGTGAAGTCCGTTTTAATATGAGGTCGGTAATTAGAGTCGTGTTTTTTAATTTTTAACTTAATCTCAGTTTTTTGTTGATGGGTTCGTTTTTGTTAAATTTTGCATTTATACGAAAGTGATGTGAAACAACTTTTTCTGTTTAATGCGTCGTCGCTTTATTACATATAGGGATTCGAAAATAAGCAGCTTTCATTCCCACGAAATGAACTTCAGGCAAACTTGCTAACCAAGAATATGGCATTTCCAGCGCTTCTCCTATTAGTCGTAATGTTTTTGTAATAACTACCTTTAATAATCTGTAAGTCAAAACAGAACTAAAATTGAATCAGATCGTACCAGTAGTAATTTCTTTAGTTTCTTTTTGGTCCACGATGCAAAAATGAACTAACACAAACGATGTCCGGAAATCTATTGTTTGCCGAAAACGGGGTGGGATACTAAAATAATAATAATTGCAAGCAAAAACATAATTTAAAGGCATAAACAAAATAGAATTATTTTATCAATGGATATGGGACGCAGGGACGTCATTTCAAGTTTTTCCAGGGGGGGGGGGCAAAGGGTAAAAACACAATAGAATTTCACCAGAAAACAACAAAAACCACGCCCATTTTAATGTAAATACAATGATTTCTCAAAGTCGAGGGGTTGGGGGAGGGGCAATTGCCCCCCCCCCCCCTGAATGACGTGCCTGATGGGACGGTGGCTTAAAGCTGGTAGGTAAACGAAGAACGATCAAAAACTAGTTTTCGGCTTTATATCGTAACAATTTTGGTTTTATTTCCTAGAAGGGATCGTGAACTTCATAATTAAAAGTGAATTTTTGTATTATTTCAAACTGTTTATTTATTTATCAACCATTACAAACACTTGAAAAATCTGCTTTTCCCAATCAAAGGGCCTGAAGTTGATAAGCCGTTCGGGTTAACCCATTAATGCCTGACATTTTTTTCCCTGAGATATTTTGTATACTGGTTACAAACAGTGTTTAATGGACGGAAAAAGAATAAAAAAAATATTATGTAAAAAATAATATTTTTATTAAGGAAAGAAAAATCGTCCCTTAAAAGTTACGATAGACCCCAGAGGGTACATGCTTTTTTTACTAATTTTTTTTTTCTGTCTACGATATAATATTTAAAAAGACATTTTATAAGAAGAAATAAAATCAGCAATTAACATAAGCTGGGAATAACTTTGAAAACTTAGCTTTTTTTCTTGAGATTGTGAACGATGTCATTTTTGATAAAGATCATATTAAAATGGCTACAGAACACACTTTACAATGGTTATGTGCTGCAATCTGTTAACAACGAATTGAAACAATACCAAGGTACTCTTTGAACACTATTATTTGGTTGAAATGTTCGTTTTGGGGAAATTCAGACCCTTTTTTGGACCGTCCCTAAAAAGGGACGATAGGCATTAATGGGTTAAGCGGGTAAGTTTAACTAATTGTGATTTGGTAGATTTGTCAGTCAAATATAAAGATGATAAATGGTTAAATCAATTGAATAGCTAACTGCCATTATAAACAAATATTTTTTAAAGTTTTACTTATCCATTTCAATTTGAAAGTCAGCACATTTGTTTCTAAAATAATGAATTAACCTTTTAACCCTGAAGTCATTTCCATGATACTAAATTGAGAGCAAATTAACTTTACCTGAGACAGATTCGGGCTTGATAAAGAGATAATGAAGAAATAAACTTATCCTGAAATACAGTCGAACACGCTTAATGGACAAGCTATTTTGCCACAAAAAAAAAAAAAAAAAAAAAAAAAAAAAAAAAAAAAAACTCTAATAAGCGGGATATTCCATTATCCGGGATCAAACGGGTTGATCAACATCGGTTCATTACAACGGTTTGGTACACTGAAAATGTATCATATTAAACCGGACATTCTTTTAACTGATATTCTAATAAGCGGACTCAACTGTATATTCGGGTATAACAATGCGATGCACTCAACAAAAAATTACCACGAGTAATACTCGGGCATGACATTTTGGAACATCAGTGGTGTGCCCGAGATAATCGCGGGCATAACAGTTAAAAGTTAAATCAATAGACTAGCTAATTGCTATCATGAAAAAAAAACTTTTTAAAGTCAGACTTATCCAATAAAAATTGAACGTCTAAGTCAGTACTTTTGTTAGTAGAATATAAAGAAATAAATGATTAAATCAATAGACTAGCTAATTGCCATCATAAAGAAAAAACTTTTTTAAGTTATACCTTTCCAGTTTAGATAGAAAAATCTAAGTCAGTACATTTACCAATAAAATATAGATAAATTAATGATTAAAACTATCGACTAGCCAACTGCCGTTATAAAAAATATTTTTTTAAAGTTCTTATTCAATTTAAATTGAAAATCTAGGTCATCAAATTTCTATATAAAATATAAAGAAATAATTGAATTAATCAATAGACTAGCTAATTACCACCATAAAAAATGATTCATTTTTATGACGGCGATTTACGACCTCAACCAGCGGACAAACGCAGCATTTTTTTTTTGTCTCGTTCTATTTGAATCTGTGTAGAATGAAGTTACTACTTCCAGTTCATCTCAGAAAGATGTTTGAAAGACATTTTTTCAATAGAATTACGAAGTGTTCATTCACTGGTCGTCGGTCTACCTTATTCTAAATCTATTTAGAGTTCTTCTTCAAAAACTATTTAAAATCGGTTTAACAATTAAAGTGAAGTTATGAAATTTCAATTTCATAACTTCTGTAACTTCAAATATTCTGATTTAAGCCTCAAATGTATTAAATACAAAATTGTTTCGTGATTTAGTGTGTTTCGAAAATTGAGTCAATTTTAATACTTTTCGCCCTGTTTTGGAGGCTTTATCCAGTTTTTAACGTTGGACTGGCAAAAATGCTACTTTGCCGGCAAAATGACTAACCCAAAGCTTTATAATTTATATCTTAATGCATCACTATATTTATATAAACACTCTTTTAATTTTCACATTCAAGCATTGACAAATAAGGAATAGCTATCTCTAAAATGTGTTTCAAAAGAATTGAGTTTTAAGAAACACAATATTTATCGAGGAATATTTGCTAGTATGGAGTACCGGATCGTGATAGTCCGATCGGTAAGGTGTCGGACTCGTGACCTTCACTTCACTTCACACTCTCCAGGGTCCCCCGTACCTACCACAGCTTCGTGGTTTAACCGGGATAGGGCCCTGAAGAGCGCTCTGTTCTTAATTTTGAACCAGAACCTAGGGTCGAGCAAACCCTAGGGCCCAGCACCCCCAGAGGTATCGTTTCACTTGGAGGACTTTGTGGCCACGACATTTTTAACGCCTCCCAGCCACCATTAATCAAGGCGGTGGATCTTTGATCGGCTGGGTTTCGAACCCGGGTCCCTCCGGACACGAGTCCGATGCCTTACCGATCGGGCCACCACGGCCCTGTCGGACTCGTGACCGGAGGGTCCCGCGTTCGATCTCGATCAAAGACCCACCGTCTTCATTAATGGGGGCTGGGGGACGTTGAAAATGTCGTAGTCACAAAGTCCTCCAAGTGAAACGATACTTCTCGAAGTGCTGGGCCAAGGGTTTGCTCGGCCCTTGGTCTGGTTCAAAAAGAACAGAGCGCTCTTCAAGGCCCTATCCCGGTTAACCCATTTATGCCCAGTGTCCTAAAAACGGGGGGAACAAAGGTGAATGGTAGTTCATGTTATCCTTCTTTTATCTACTGAGCAAGAAAAGCGCATTCAGAAAAATTAAACATGTACAGCACTTGCACGAATGAATGACAAACATTTAATAAAAAAGAATAAGTAAATAATAAATTAAAATATATTTACCTTGACTCCGGAATGACTAATAGAAGATTTCTTATTACTGAAAGAGGAAGACGTATCATCCGTCTTATCACCATTTTTTTGTATTTCATTAGAATTTTCCAATTTTGAGTTCGCTAGTTCTTTCCAACTATTAGGGTAGTTGGCCGTCAAATTTCGTCGATCGTCCCTAAAAACTAAGTTATCACGACTTGAGCTTTTACCCAACACAAAGTTCCTCTGCTGCTCATTCTTGGTGTTGTTCGACGATAACCTGAACTCGTCTTTGGGATCGACGACGTTCATAGATTCCTGACTCGAACTCTTATCCGACGAACACCTCGACACATTGTCCCACTGATTATTGAACGATATCTTTCGCTCCACATAACTAGAGTTCACCACTTTTCGGTTCGTATCACTCTGTGCTAAGGCTCGGGGTGAGGATTCGACGCTAGTGACATTCAGAAGCCTCGCTTGCGGGGACAGAGACCTGGCTGGCAAATGGTCGCGTATGAGGGTCACTTTCCGTCTTTCGGTGGGCGTGAAATGCAGAGGCAAATGTCTCTGCCTCGGAGACTGGCGAGCAATGACCATCGGCTGATGCGTAGGGGTGCTCGATGCGGAACTGCCACTTGTTGAGCCAAAGGAAGACCTCGATGCGGCCCTCACAACGGGCGCACCATCACCTGAAGTTCTATTATGGAACAAATCCCCCTGCAGAACAGGACTCTGCATGAGCCTGTCCAAGTCGTCCGCGTCCCTTTTCACACGACTGTCGAAGGCCGTCTCGTACAGCCGTCTCTGCCTGGCCGTCATCTCGTCCTCGTCGTCACAACAGGATTCGGAATCCGACAGTAGAGACTCGCTGGATGCTCCAGCCGCAGGTTCGGAACACGTCCGATCTTCGGTGGTGTCTAAGGACAGGCAGCCGGGCGAGGAAGGGGACACCTGCAGGCTGCTGGTGAGCCTGGCGCCCACGCTCCACTCCCAGGGCTCGTCGTATTCTTCGCCGGGACGGATGTCGTCGTTGGGCGTCGAATGGCACTGCTCTTCATCGCCGCTGAGATCGGGTACCACGTCGTAAGTGTCTTCGAAGGGGAAAGGTTCTAGCCTGGCGGAGTCGACAATCTCAAATGAGCGACCTGGAAAGTATAACAGTGAGAGGTGAAGCAATCTGAAGTACTAAAATGACAAAAATCAACTCATTCTCATGTTAAATATTCTAAAGAACTTGTCCGACCACGAATAAGCAGGGCCGAAATTTCAAGCATTTTCAGGGGGGGGGGGGCAAAGGGTGCCTTTACAATGCAATTTTGTTGAAAAGCAACAAAAACCACGCCCACTTATATGTAAATACATTGATTTCTCAAAGTCGGGGGGGGGGGCAGTTGACCCCCCTGCCCCCCCTAAATGACGAGCCTGCAAATAAGATGGAAAGGCTAACAGCCAGTTTACAGTTGGGAATGGACGCATCTATTAGTTTTTAGGGATGTCAGCTTTTGCAGATGTGGGTTAGCCTCTTAACTAGGTAGACTCATAGGGCCCTGCTCCACATTAACGTAAAGCAGAAAAATAAAGCAGAAACGTAAAATGGATTACATAGTGTTCCTATGGAAAGTACCCGGATTTTCGGTTTCTGCTTTTAGTTTCGGTCGCGTTTTACGCTGATGTGGAGCAGGGCCCATACATTTAAAAATGAACAAACAAGAGTCAATTTTTTTTGTCCCGCTTCTTGCTGACAGACTCGTCTTTCTTGGATGTTTGCCAATCGTACAGCATTCGTGGTCAAACAGTACCTAAACATTAAGGGACTTAATCAATTTTATACAAAAAACAACCACGGTTAGAGCTGTTTTTAAACCTTTCAGCCTCGCAGTAAATTCAGCAGTGTTATACATTATTATATGATGTTGTTCAGGAACAACGCTCGGTCTGAAAGGGATAACGCGTCTACAAGCGTTATTTTACGCAGTGATAATTGGACATGTACGATATAAAAATTGTCCAACGTACTTCTAGACGTAAAACTAAGTTTAATGATCAATCAATGATTTAAAAAATGAACACTGAAAAATGCAAAGTCTTATAAAAAATAATGAATAAAAACAGCTCCTTATGTACTTTTTTTCCTTCAAAGCTTGGATTCTCCTATTTTGAGCGATACGTATGAATCGGGTATTTTTTTAGGTGAAGACATTTTTCATTTGCTTTACTTTCATGCCACGCTTTGAATGCATGAGAATATCAAAAGTAAACGCAAATTTGCAGAGCAACATTTTTCTCTTTCTTTTCTAATCCTTTTAAAGAAAACACTTCTAGTGAAGTAATGGGATGCATTATACACCTTTATACAAGGACGGAAGAAAATAGAGGAAATAGTTTCTTTCTTAAGTGTTCTTTTTTTCTTTTTCAAAATGATGTACTGCCAAGAAAATAAACAAACAAATATGCATTTTGATTACACACTGGTGAAGCTGGCGCAGGCGGTGACCTGTACTCTCACGCAGATAAAAATTTTCGTCTTCCCGAGAAAAAACTCTTCCAGCTTTCTAGATTACTTTATCCGCAGTCGCTGTTCTAGGATATGATTCAAGATTTATCTATAAACCGAAATTGTATGTTAAAAGTGAACTTTATTCCGTGGTTTGAAGTGTAGCCACACTGCCTTATTTTTATTTAAAATACAAACAAAGCCAATTGTTTCGATAACCTCCAAAACATGTTTCTGTCGCTCCAGAAGACCTCAAAATGCTCCCTGTCGCATAGCAACCCTGTTACTTATACGAAAACGAAACTATTAAAATTGATGGATAGCAGTTTAAGAAACGAACCACTCAAAAAATTCTCCACCTGAAGTACCTCATCAAAATACGAACTCGAACGTGCCTTGAAGGGGATACAAGGACGTCAGAAACACTCCAACAATGGAAGCCCTCTCTCCCCGTCCCACCGAGTCGACTTTTATATCGACTGAGATAGGCTACACCACTCCGGAGGATGACGAAAGCGAGGGCAACTACAGCACCAGGTCATTAGTCAGCAGCAAGCCTCAAGTTTGTCGAGCAAAGAAAAATCTAACGATGTTCCCTTTTCTTGTCATGGCCTTCGACGTGAGCCCTAATGACGAGACACGCCAAGGCGTGCGCTTTGTTGGGGAGGGAGATCTTTTCAGGCTGAGTAAACACACACAATGTGTAAGTCTTCCGATACTTTCCGAGAAAGAGAAAAAGGAACGGAGCTTGTAAGCAGATCTTTCAGATGGAAGGATGTAATACAGCAGTGCTAATTTCAATGGATGAGACAGGGAGAAGTGTTTCCTGTCAGGGGTAATGGGCTCATCTACCATAAATGCAGAACGGAATAAAAATCACAGAAAAAGCTGAATCTTTTTTGCTTCGCACTCAGATCCAAACTTTTGACAATTAGTGTAATAACTAGTTGTAACGGATTCTACATACAAACTAGAGAAAGAAACATTAATTATTTTGTATAGAGATAGGAGGCATTTTCGAATCGTCCAATTAAATATGCGATTCAATGTAATTCTTCGTTTATATAGCGCCATCTCTACAGTTGACAAAATATTTTAAAACTTATAAAAGAGTTGAAGTATTTATACATGCTTATAATCAGATCTTTTAGCTGGAAGGATGTAATACAGCAGTGCTAATTTCAATGGATAAGACATGGAGAAGTGTTTCCTGTCAGGGGTAATGGGCTCATCTACTATAACTGCAGAACAGGCTAAAAATCACGGCGAAAAGCTGAATCTTTTTTTGCTTCGCACTAGGTTCCAAACTTTTGACAATTACTGTAATAACAGGTTGTTACGAATTGTAGATACAAATTAGTGAAAGAAGCATAAATTATCTCGCATAGAACAAGAAGTTCTGTCAAGAACTAAACCAGCCTACTTTCCCGTACATGGTCATCGGCATTCTAGCATCTGATCATTGTTCTCTTAATTATCTGAGACTAAAAATTATGTCAAACATACCTTTTTAGCACTTAAAGCTGATTTCTAAAAGCAAAATATACCCCTCTCATCAGATGAAATAGACACATAAAAAGTAAATAAATGAATAAATAAAGTTTTGTCGCTCCTTTTAAAGAATGTAACTGTTACAGTTCTTCCGTAGAAAAATTCCTCAATTGTTTTCAAAAAAAAAAAAAAAATTAAAAGTACAAAGTACATCAAAACACATTTTATCAAAGAAAGGAAAAAAAAAAGAAAAAAAAACTCGTCCGTTGATAAAATGTCTCGAATTTCACTTTTAATCCGTTGCCAGTTGTTAAATACAAACAAAGAATAAAACACCCTTGTGAATGAAACATTTTTATTACAAAAAAAAAATCGTCTGCCAAAAATAATAATAATAATAAATAAATAAAATAAAACAAATGAATAAATAAACAAAAAATCGTCTGCACAGTCAGTCATTTTTTTCTGAGCCTGCATTTCCGCCATGTTTGCGGAGTCGGAGTCGGAATCAGAGTCCTCACAGAAGATTACTCAGAAAAGTACTTTGCAAACATTATTTATCAAAACCATTTTCTTAAAAAGTTAGTTTGAAGGAAATCCGACTTTAAGTTCAGGATCAACATTCAACTTAAATTCCCCGTAGGTGCTAATGTTAAATTTTTTTTCTGAAAGCATCGTGGGACAGGTTGTTTGAACGGTTCAAAGTTGAACTAAAAATTGTTCAAATCGAAAAATCAAATATGGGAATGAGCTGTACTCTCCGAGATCTTTCCAACAAAAAAAAAAGTTTATTCCATTCGGATGGTTCACTCAGAAGTTATTAGGTGGGGAAAGGTTGCTTGAACGGTTCAATGTTGAACGAAAAAATGTTCAAATTGAAAATTTAAATACGGTAATGAAGTATCCTTGCTGAGATCCTTCGAACAAAAAAAAAAAGTTTATTTAAATCGGACTGTTCACTCAAAAGTTATTAGGGGTGACAGCTTGCTTGAGCGGTTCAATGTTGAACAAAAAATTGTTCAAATCGGAAATGTAAATACGGGAATGAAGTATCCTTGATAAGACCTTTCGAACAAAAAAAAGTTTGTTCAAATCGGACTGTTCACTCAAAAGTTAGCATCGCGGGACAGGTTGTTTGAACGGTTCAAAGTTGAACCAAAAATTGTTCAAATCGAAAAATCAAATACGGGAATGAGCTGTACTCGCCGAGATCTTTCCAACAAAAAAAAATTTGTCCAAATCGGAATGTTCGTTCAAAAGTTATTAGGGGGGGACAGACAGACCGACAGACCGACCGACAGACAGACAGACACACAAATTCCCCATCTCAATACCCTACTTTCAAATTTTTAATTTTTCGATATTCATTTTACCTTTTTATTTTTTTAACTTGGCGATATTTTTTGGACTTGGCGATATTTTTTTTACTTGGCGATATTTTTTGGACTTGGCGAATTTTTTTTACTTGGCGATATTTTTTGGACTTGGCGATATTTTTTTTACTTGGCGATATTTTTTGGACTTGGCGATATTTTTTAGATGCATTAAGCTACTTTTAATACTTTTTTCTTCTTTTGTTTTTAACGGGAAAGTAGGCTAAAAAGGAGGCATTTTCGAATTATACAATAGAATATGGGATTCAACGTAATTCTACGTTTATGCAACCTCACCACCATAACTGCACATCAGAGGCAGATTCATAAAGTGGAGAAATGTTATACAATAGTGCTAATTTTAATGGCTGAGACAGGGAGAAGTGTTCCCTGTCAGGGGTAATGAGTTCATCTACCATAAATGTAGAACAGGATAAAAATCACGGCGAAAAAGCTGATTTTTTTTTTGCTTCGCACTAAGCTCCAAATTTTTCGCAATTAGTGTAATAACTGGTTGTAACGAATTGTAGATACAAATTAGTAAAAGAACCATGAATTATTTTGAATAGGGATAGAAGGCATTTTCGAATCGTTCAACAGAGTACGCGATTTAACGTAATTCTTCCTTGATATAGCGTCATCTCTACTGTTGGCAAAATATTTTACAACTGATAAAAGAGTTGGGGCATTATGCATGCTTATAAACAGATCTTTCAGCTGGAAGGATGTAATACAGCAGTGCTAATTTTAATGGATGAGATAGGCAGAAGGAAGTGTTTCCTGTCAGAGATAATAGTCTCATCCATCCAACTGAATAAAAATTTGAGATTAGTGCTGCACAACTATAGAGGACGTACAAATAAAATTTTTGTAGCAAAATCATTTAACATCAATAGAACTTATACGCTATTACCATTCAAGGTTCAAAAAATAAAAAAAAAGGGGGGAGTGGGGGGATTTATTTCCCTTGTTCTGGACGTTCTAAAAGACGTGCTTCCAAAGGATGAATTGCACGTTTAGTATAAACAACGTCAGAACAAAATGTTAAGAAATATTCGTTTAGAAGAAATTAGTTTTTTTTGGCGCAGGGCATGTAAGGAAAAAGCTGCTTCTTGATATCAACGGTTGGTCGCCCTCATGTAAATGTATTGAAGACGATAATATCAGTTTCGCGTAAAATAGGGAAATTCTCACCAAGAAAAGAAGAAATAAGTAAAAAATTAAATGCATGTGTTGTATCAAATGTTTTATGCACACATGGTTAACAATTAATATAAATTCTTGGAACCAGAAAAATGCTTTTTCCTGTTGACGGTTCATAAATTAAGCTTGAGACTAAAATCAAACCAATATAAGTTATACGTTATACATAAAAAAAAAGTTATCTAAAAAAGTACACGTTTTTGCAATGACAGAATGAAATCGCTTGCTTAATTAGATTTTTTCAGAACTCTTTGTTTTAGCACTAAAAGAAGTTTTAATTAATATTTTTTTCATTGCCTCTTCAAGATTTGATTGAAAATTTCCGAGTGCAAACTCAGATGTTGAAAAAAAACAGCAATTACGTAAAACAATAGAACCGTTGAAGGAGGAAAAAAAACGAAGAGCTTAATACACTTAACATCAAAGAAATTTGTGCTATTTGCTTCATAATTATAAGACAAAAGCAAAATGCTCGCCAAGATGCTTTGAAGGTGTTCTTCTGTCTTATTTAAATTTTGATCCACTTAATTTTTTCAACACCATAGCTCTGTTCTAATTAAAAAAGTGTGCTTTAATCGACAAAAGAGTCTCATTGAAGAAAGAAGTAGAGAATTATTTTAAATAACAACCTCATTGGAATAGGTGCCTCGGCAAGCAATTCATTTAGATGGTAAGATTAAAAAAAGAGAGTCTTGAAACAAAAAGGGGACAAGAAGAAAGAGAAGAGAGAGACCAGCGAACTGGAAAGTTACCGTGACGTGGGCTAAAGAAAAACACGGAGCAGCAGCAGAAGCAATTATTAAGATACGACCTTTGAAAAGAAAGTTGCCATCCTCACTAATTACTGCTGCAAGAAGCGACAAAGGCCAGGCTAAATAGAGCGTACTATAACAGCGTGCTGGTGGCCCATTAGGAAGAGAGACTAGAACCACAGGTATATGGCAACTAAAAACAGTTCCCGACCAACAAACGAGGCAAAACGGTCCTAATGTAACCACCTTGCTTTTTCGAAGACATCAACAACGGCAGTTCGAGCTTTGCTTTTAATAGCTGGCTCAGTATAATTACGTCCTGGCGTGCTCTGAAGATGGGGATGTGGGGGTGGGGGGAGATGGATGAAGGAGAAGGGGTGGTGTCTCCTCCAAAAAGTTCTCTCTCCGCCTAATGAGAAGTCCGGTGGCCATTAAGAAAGGATTTGGTGCGATCTTTAGCGCGCAATTAGCAAAGCCTCCGGGCTTTCGGACGAGGCGATTCGGAGGCTTGACGAATGGTCCCTCGGGAGGATTCGTTTTATTGGCCGGATGTGAAGTTTTGCGATTTGTTTTAATCTTTAGAAGCTGCCGGGCGGAGACTCAGGATGAACAAGAAATGCACAGCAAGTTGAAATGTCTGCGTTGCGTTTTGAAAGTGCTGTTTTATTATTTTTAAGAATACAACAAGAGACTTACATTGCAAAAAATAAATTGCTATTTTTACAGTATAATACTGAAAGAAGAGGTTTCAGTTTTAAACTGTAAAAGCTCAGTAATAAACTGTAAAACTAGCTATTTTACTGTTTATTACTGTAAAATAAGTAAATTTCGTTTATTACCAAAAAATAGCTGTATAAAACTAAAAAAACAACAGTGTAATACTGGAAGCAGAGGTTCCGGTACAAAACTGTAAAAGCCACAGTAATAAACAATAAAACTAGCAATTTTGCTGTTCATTACAGTAAACTAGCAATTTTACAGTTCATTACTGCAAAAACAACACTGTAATACTGGCAGCAGAGGTTCCAGTTTAAAACTGTAAAAGCCACAGAAATAAACTGTAAAGCTAGCAATTTTACAGTTTACTACTGTATAATTAAACAGTTTTACAGTTTACTACTGTGTAATTAAACAGTTTTACAGTTTATTACTATAAATTTAGCTGTATTATATTGTAAAAACAACATTCACTATTTACAGTGTTCAAAGAAAACTAAGTTAAAGAAAGTTCTGGAATACAATTATTTAGGAAAATTTTAGAGCCAGAAAAATTAAAGTTAATTCAGTTTGATTTGGCTTTATGATTAATATTATTATTTTACAGCGTAAGAAATTATAATATTTAAGCGCAATTTAACTCTTTAAGAGAGAGAACTCTTTTTTTTTAGCTAAATTTGCGCCGAAGTAACATATTTTATTTCGTTACAATCGCATTCTGGTTAGCATCATGATTTTCTACAACTAAGTGACTGGTTTACACAAATTTTAAAGATTAAGAAAAAACAGAGAAAAGGGTGAAAAACTAAATTTGTAGAAAAAAAGATTTCTCCTTAAAAAGGAAATTTTGTTGAAAAATAATTATTGCATAAATGTTTCTTAAATAAATTGGTATACATATACGATTTATTCTTTTTTATGCCACATTTTATTGACAAGCCCTGGATTAGCTGGACTCTCTGCAGAAGCTTATGCAACAGTAAATACTAAAATCAAGCATATAAGCACTACAATAACCGAGGAAACATATAATGGGAAGCAACGGAATTACGCAGTCGCTATAAACAAGAATGCAGCAAATCTTTTATGAGAAACTCCGAAATAGGCTTTTCATTTAGACTCCATGTGGCATTCTGTAGCATATGTGTTATGAGATACATAAGAAGGTATCCAAGAAAGAAGAAATAAGGAGAAATATCCCCTAATGCAGAAGCTTATAAGTAACATTTTCCAACTTAACAGGGGAGGGCATAAGAGTTAATTGCGGAGGAGGATGACTTGGCGACTTGGGAGATGATTAATAACTGCTGAGAGGATTACTTAAATGTGAAAGGGAATAATTTAGGGAATATGAAGAACGAGGGGAAGATTTATTCTATAGTGCTATGACTTAGAGAGAGAAAAATACCAAGCAGATTTGATCGGCCATTTTGTTTCTCAGGAAAGTTAGGCATTGTAGGTGAATGTAGGTCAAAAAAACAACGCACCCGTTTCAAAATGAACAAATGCGAAATTAGTTCTGAAACTTATTTTGCGTTAAGAATAAATCATATACTTTGTAAAACAATTTGTGTTGAAACATTATTTTGCAATTTTTGCAGTTATTTTGTAATTAAAAAAAAAAAAAAAAAAAAAGAATGGAAAATCGGAAAACTTTCACCTCAAAAAAAACAGGAAGCAAAGTGAAAAATTATATTTTCTTCTAATGAAACGTTTTCTGTTTGATTTTGATTAGTAAAAATATCTTTCGAAAATGTAATATAAATAAACGAATAAATAAATGAATTAATGAATTAATTAGTACAGAAAAAAAGTGACTAAAAGTGAATGAATAGGAAAATAAGTGAATGAATGAGCGCAATATTAAATGAAGGAAATTAATGAATTAATAAACAAATATGCGGGTTATTTAATAAATGATTGAATAAGTAAATGAAAGAAACTATCACCACTTCGCTCCATTTACTTTGTACAGCGTACACTTGACTAATTGTACAAAACATTTAAAATAAATTTTACATTAAATAAACAAATACTACAACGAATATTAATAGCTCTCTACTGATATTTCCAACGTTAATTACAAGAACGTTATCATTTTGTAATAACAACACTAATTTTTGTCTTGCCACAAAATATTGTAGTACGAGTAGTTCAACTTTGTATACAGTACGCATAATACGATTGAAAATCTAACATTTTTAACCCATTCGTAAAAATTTTTGAAAGAATACTTTTTGCAAAGCGGGAAAACACACCTAGAAATCAACAAGCAAAATTTTTAGGAATCCATTTATGCCCAAGTTTTTTTAAACAATTTTTTCAGTTTTTATCTGCTTAAAACTCTTGGAATGGTTTACATATATTTTAGGCGTAAAATAGATAGCCGTTGCCATATTTATTAAGTTTTTTAACGTCCTGTTTATGGGATATTTTGCAGATAAATGAGCAAAATACGACCTTACTTGACTTTACTTTTGCAAAGTAACATTACAGAAGGCATCTGTGATCAATTTTAAGCAAATCATTTTAAAACAGTTTAATTTTATGAAAAATAAGTTCGCAAAAAAATTACTTTCTGTGGCTACCCATGCTGGATCGTTGCTTGACTGATTTGTCTGAAAATAGCTGTCAATAAATAAACTCTGATGTCCAAATAGTGGCTCTATCTGGTTCTCTCAAGCAGAAGGATTATTTACCTTGTGAAAAACAGCTTTAGTAAAAGGATATACCCAATACAGGTTTTTGTATGCAGTAACCAACAAGCGCCCCGTTTTTAGGCTACTGGGCATAAATGGGTTAATACGTTAGTGCTTGCGACGGTTGATATGATGTATCATTGCCATTTCTCCCCGCATCATTCTGAAATGAATTCGTTCACTGCGTTTCTCCCTCCCTCCCCTCGTCACATAACGTGCAACGGGAGTATTGGAATGTCTCAAGTGTGAGTCATCTCCCTCTCGCTAATTTATTACAGTGTAGAAATTAATAACTCTATTTCTCTTAGAGACGAACAACTTAACTATAAACGATGCAACAATGCAGGTAAGAAACAAAATGGTCGAGATATTTTGGAATGAAATATTACTTCCTTAATGTAGTGCAGCGGGAGTATTGGAATGTCTCAAGTGTGAGTCATCTCCATCTCGCTAATTTATTACAGTGTAGAAATTAATAACTCTGCTTCTCTTAGAGACGAACAACTTAACTATAAACGATGCAACAATGCAGGTAAGAAACAAAATGGTCGAGATATTTTGGAATGAAAAATTAATACCTCAATGTAGTGGATGATTTCCCAGGCGAATTAACATGTATGTTTTTCTTTTTTGAAAACTTTCGTGATTATTATATTTATTTTGTAATTATTACATTAATTTTTGTTATTTTATCATTTTGTATAGCGTTTCATATTTATACTCTTTTGTGTGAATTGTATTTGAATATTAATATTGGTCTACAGGATTTACTATCTAAAAATAAAAAAATAATTAAAAAAAACACGTAGAGTTAATTTCTACTGGTTTATTACTGCATATAAATGTTAGTAATTATTGAAATTTTCATTTCGTTTAACGATTTACAAAATACAAATTATGGGGCATTCGAATATCACTTTTTGTTTTTTCGACTTTTAATGGGCGTTTGTAGCAACAAACCAAAACGATTTTTATGAATTAAATGACAAATAGATTTAATTTTTATATTAAAAATCTCACATACATTCCTACTTTTAAAAAATATTTTATGAACAGCTTTATGCAAGAGAAACAAATTCAGCATTTTGGCGACCTAATTTTAAAATTAACTTTTGTGATTCTTTTGCCCAAATAAAAGAGAAAAATTATTTATCATAAGTTCTTCTTTAACTTTAACTTTTGCAAAGAATATATGAGTGCATAAAAGAATTGTGCTTCGTTTACTTTATCTAGAGAAAGAGGAGTGAGGGATACTATGATTTACTTTTAAAAATTTCTAAAACCTACAATAAAGTTATTGTATATTTACCTATTCTCCAATAGTGTTAAAAGAATTGCTCAAAAAACAACAAGCAATTCACATAAACATTCAAGAAAACGAAATTTCCATTTAAATTGAGTTAAGAGACCAAACTTTGACATCACCGATGAAAGTTCTTAATGCAATAAAATTTTTCCAATGGAAGCAAAAACGGTTCGATTTCTATTTTTCCAAAGAGTTTATCTAATAAAGAGTTTGCTTCACCAATGCACATCTAAACAAAATCTTTGGCATGCGTTTTTCCACTAAACCTAAAATAAAGCACAGAATTTATTTATTCTATTCTAACACTTTTCTTCAAAAAAAGAAAAAAAAAAAGGGTCCTGCATAAATATCAGCCCTATGTCAGTAACATTACATTTACTTATTTCAATTGTAAGACGTGAAAAATAAATAAAAGAATATATTAATTCAAAAATGCATTATTAAAATGTTATTTTACGCAAAATTTTGTAAAACATGTATAAAATATTCTAACGAACTCCCAGATGTTTTCCAAATGAAATAATTATTTTTCTAAACAGGCACAAAAAGCGCAGGGGAAATGTTTAAAAAGCAAACACCTATACTGAATGCTGGACGCAGAAAAAAGTATATCAAATTTCCTATTCAGAAGAAAAATCAAAATGTAGCCGAAAAGGAAATTGCTCTATTCACAAAGAAATATTTTCTAGCATAATGCGCCATAAAAGGGTTTGAGAAAGCCATTAACATAATAATAAAAGAACAAGCAACAAGAATTTGCTGAATAAGTCTGAAATAGAGATGAGAATGTATATATAACTGTTACTCAACAATTCCCTTAAGAGTTCAATAAAATAAATAAATAAATAAAATTAAAAAAAAAAAACATGTTAACCCTGCTATTTATCAGCTTATTATCTTCCGTAATTGTTTATATTTATTTAAATCATTTAATGAAATTATCGTCTACGCTATTAATATATTATATTTTTTTTTGAAGTGGCAATGTTTAAAGAAAAATAGAACGGTAAGAGTTTTGATGGTTGTGAATGTTATTTTCCACGTCCGTTGGTGGTGGAAAATATTATCATCTTTCCCTTTAAAAAAAAAAATATTTCGTGCAAAAATATGCAATGAAAAGTATGTAAAAAAAAGACAACTTTTATTTTAATTACTAAAACCATGAAAACTATTTATTCTAAAACTCCAAAGAGTTGGAATAGAAAAAAAAAAACAGAGCATTGTGTTGAAATTGTTACATTTATATTATCAACGTCAGTAATTTCATTTTGAAAATCAGTATTGGGCAATTTTGTAAAATATACTTTATTTTTGCTTTTAAATAATATGCGTATTAATACTAAAACAGTGCGTCTGAGTTCTATAATTTTGTATTAAAAAAGCTTAGCAGTTTAAGTGGGGAAGAGGAAAAATAAAAGATGCTTTACATTACTCATACAAGAGTTAGCAGTTTTAGTTAATGATTTTAGCGGATGAGAAAAAGAAAAGTATGAAATAATACACAGTTGACAATTATGATATTGAATTAGTTACTATCGAATAATCCATGTTTATATATATTCAGATATGTACAATCGTCTGATTCGAACGCGAGAATTTCTTCTTTTGTTCTTTAAATTTATACGAAACAAAAGGCAGTACCGAAGATTTTTCAAACATTTTATATTATTAAATAAGTGTCTGAAGATAAAATACGAAATTAGCAGTTGCCTCAGGCCACTAAGCGAAAAAGGGGGAAAAAAATATAAAAATAAATAAATAATTAAATAAATAAATAAAATGCGAGTTAAAAAAATCACACATTAACCCATTTATGGCCCAGTAGCCTAAAAACGGGACGCTTGTTAGTTACTGCATACAAAAACCTGTAATGGGTATATCATTTTTCTAAAGCTGTTTTTCACAAGTTAAATAGTCCTTCTTCTTAAGAAAACCAGATAGAACCACTAGTTGGATATCAGAGTTTATTTATTGATAGCTACTTTCAGACCAATCAGTCAAACAACGATCCGGCATGGGTAGCCACAGAAAGTAAGTTTTTTTCTTGGGAACTTATTTTTCATAAAATTAAATTATTTAAAGTTGATTTACTCAAAATTGATCAGAGATGCCTTCTGTAATGTTACTTTGCAAAAGTAAAGTCGAGTAAGGTCGTATTTTGCTCACATATCTGCAAAATATCCTATAAACAGGACGTTAAATAACTTAATAAATATGGCAACTGCGAACTATTTTAAGCCTTATTTATTTAATGTATGTAAATCATTCCAAGTAAGAGTTTTAATCAGATAACAATTGATAAAAATTGTTTAAAAAAACTTGGGCATAAATGGGTTAAACGCCATCTGATATGCCCCCCCCCCATACACCCTTTCAATTAACACATACCCTTATATAATGGACGTGATCATTCACAATCAGTAAAGCAAACGCAAAACGTGACTTGCTGAAAACATTTAATGAGAATCACAAAACGGGAAAAACAAGCTTAATTCAAAACGAAATTAAATGGAAACAGCAACTACGCATTCAAGATTAGAATCGGTGCAACCACAAAACTCCTCTTTCCACAAATTAATAGTATAAATTGTTAATGGCATTCTAAGAGCTTTGGGGCTTTTCAAAAACGGCGTTTGAAGATTCAAGTACACGAGCACGTTGAACACATACGCTTGAGCAAAATTTAAACGCAATTATAAAGCCTGCGAATACTTCATGGACATTTTAATCATTTTAAAACAGATCTCTCTCCCTTTATGCTGTTTTCTGTACGTATACAAAGAAAAATTCTCCATCTACTTTACACAAAATAGGGCCCATCCATTAGGAGATGTCATAGTTTCTAAAACTAATTACTGAAACTTGAAAGACATTTTCGCGTTTTAATTAATGCAGTATACCTCTGAACGTTTCAGATATTCATATTTTAATTGATTTTAAGCGTTTTAATTTAATCAGCGTTTTCAAGCAAAATGAGTTCAAAAATATTTATGTTCGAAAGCAAGTTTTGATGTTCTGTGTCTGTTATCTTGAGCGATACAAAACACAACAGTGGTTAGTTTGGAAAACAGTAAAAATGTATAAGAAGAAAAAAAAAAAAAAAACACATTGAAGACCGTTACAAATAAAACTCCACAGATGTTGATACTTTGGTTTAGATGCTGACAATTTTTAGGTTTAAAAATAAATGCTATGAATTACTTCATTTTTCGCAAATACCAAAAGCGTGATATTTTAACGAGTTTTATGAGAGGAGTGGTAGTATTGATAATATAAACCGCTGCTGTGATTTAAGTTTTAAGCTCATTAATCGTACACGAACAACTTACATAAACCATTTTTCAATGCCAGAAGTTTAACCAAGTCTAATACTAAAACATAAAAACTTATACGTACTACAAAAAACAAATCCGAAACACTTTTTTTTACGAAACAAGAGAAGTGTTTGATTTTTTTATTACAACACCCAAAAATTCCAGTTAATATCTGAAAATTCAAGTTAATTTTCTAAAGCATCCAATAAAGTTTAAATTGATACTTTTTAACAAGAAATAAGAGGTGTACAGAGTTTTTCACAAAAAGCGTTTACTGTACTGCTTACATTTTTTTTCTCTCAATTTTCAATTTTAATTTTATTGGCTGATTTAGAACCCTTTGCGTTCTTTTTTTTTTAAATAATTCTGAAGTGTGTGCCTTCTAAATTACAATTTGAACACATATTTAATCAGATGAGATAAGAGATAGTAAAGTGTACGAAAAAGTTTTATTGATGCATATATAAAAAATTAGCAAGTATGCCAATGTCGTCTGCTTAAAATAGAAGGTAAAACAACGAAAATCTAATAGGGTCAGGTGGGGGAAAATGGGTCACGTTTATTAGAAAAATCCTTAAAAAATATACAAATGATATTTCCTTTCTGCGCTGCCTTTTTTGTGTATTATTGACACCAGGCAACATTTTATGTTCAAAATAAGGTCTAACTTCTACTTTAAAGTTGCAGATACCAGCGATTAAGTGTTTTTCGTAAAAGAAGCTTGACTGTGTTCATTATAAAAACTTTTGATTTAAAAAAAAATAAATGAAACTACACATTAAGCTTTTAACCCATTGCATAGAGCACATTTTCAGGAATAACTTCCTAAAACGGTAAAGAAAAACAGCAAAACTGAAATGTTTATAGTGTTAAAACAAGCGTGAGGAAAAATGGGTCATTTTTCGCCTTAAGTTAGGCTTAGCTTTTTCTAAAGAGCTAATCATATTTCTTGTTTATTAACTCATATTTTGACATCATGTATGTACATTAGGGTGGGGCGAAAAATAAAAAGTTTTTCAGATCAACTTCTAATAGTTGCCAAAAGTTGTCTTTGGTGATAGTTAGCTTTTGAGCAAAATTTGGGAAAAATAGGTTAATATCTTCAGGGGGCGCTGCGATCGCAAAGTTTTATCATAGCTTTTATTGGGATTTTATGGTTAAAATATGAAAAACAATGCCGTTAGTTAATCTCATTGCATTTTTTTTTACTCAGAAGATATATTCATGCATTCAAAGCATATAAAATAACTCACAAAAAAGTATTTTATATGATATATTTATATTTCAAGCATTTAAAAAGAAACAAAAACGTGCAAAAAAGTGATTTTTTTTTTAAATATAAATATATCATATAAAATAATGTTCGTGAGTCATTTTATATGCTTTTAATGCATGAAAACATCTTTTGAGTAAAAAAAATGCAAAGAGACTAGCTAAAGGCATTCTTTTTGATATTTTAACCATAAAATCCATAACAAAGCTATGGTAAAACTTTGTGATCGCAGCGCCCCCTGAAGATATTAACCGATTTTTCTCAAATTTTGCACAAAAGCTAACTATCACCAAAGACAACTTTTGGCAACTATTAGAAGTTGATCTGAAAAACTTTTTATTTTATCGCCCCACCCTAATGTACATACTAATTCAAAACAAATAATATATTGCTTGGTCATTCTTTTGATACACAAATATATGAACTTATAGAGCAAAATAATTAAATTATATCAAAAATGAAAAATTAAGAGCACTGCTTTTGCTCGACGAACTTCCTTCAAGAAATATTGTTAGGGAGTGAAGCAAAAGTATTTTATTTTCCCCAAAGAGAGACGACTGGGCAACCAAATCATAGAAAAACATTCTACACAGCCTGAATTCAAATAATGCAGTTAAAGGAACGGAATCAACATCTAAGATCTCGACAACAAGTGAGGCTGCTTCTTCGATATTAGAAAAAGCGAGTCAAGCATTTGTTTTATTTTTATGCATAATAAAACTTCTAATATAAGCACTCTCACACCGAAACCAATAACCAATAACAGTAAAGAAGAAACTTTAAATGTTACCAAAAGAGAAAACTTTACACATGCAGAAAGAAACTTGTGAAACTTTAACAAGCTTGACAATATTGAAAACATTGCAATCTGAAAAAGCCTAAAGAGATAAAAAAAAAATCAATTAAACTGACATACAGACGCAAAAACTAAATAAATAATAAATAAACCTTTTCTTTGAAAGAAATTCATAACTGATTCGAAGTGCAATGGTAGCAACCTTTAAAAGTTTGAAAGTGGGAACAAATTAAGTCTTTTGAGGAAAATGTCAAAAAAGTATATTTTCATGCCATCATTCTTCCCCACAATGTGCAATGAAACTTAAAAATACAGTGAAAGTTTTTTGTTCCCGGAGAGAGATGATGTTTGGACGGATGATGCATCGTAAACAGTGCTAGACATTCCTGGCCCTGAGATTATTCAAGAGGGCAATAGTGCTTTCTAGAAATGTTTATATGTTAATTGTTTGCTCATTAATGAACAAAAGTATCAAATCACTATTCAGTAAATTGTTAACTCAAATCCTTCAAAGCATGACTCATTTTACTCCACTAGTGACCCATTTTACCCCACGCTGTGGGGTAAAATAAGTCATTGACAGCACATTTTCAAACTCATTTATCAGTATCAATATTTTGTTTTTTTCCGAGATATTTCACTTTAAATGTCACGAGGAAGAGTCATTTGCACATTCTGAGTAGTTTATTCACTGATTGAATCAATATATTTTTTGCTGTCAAAGTTTGATTGCAAAATTGCTCTTTTTTGACCCATTTTACCCCACCTAACCCTACTTAACTTTATTTTAAATTTTCAAAAGAGTAATTTTAAGTGCAGCTAACTTATGCATGAACTTTCGAAACATATATAGACAATACGAAATATAATAAATTTTCAATGCATTAAAAATTAGTAATACATTTAAAGGAATTCAAAGTATAACTAAATAGAAAGAATGCCACTGCAAAACTTCTCATCGCTCAAGTGTCGGAGCGTAACAAGGAGCAACTTCGAGGGCAGTTTCCTCTTATTCAATTATTTTTTAATACTCCTTTGAGGTAGAAAATTTCCTGGGGTCGAGAAGGGATAGTTATTGATGAAGAAAAAGGCTCGTTGAGATAGTGGTCAGAACGAAACAGCTTCACTGATGACCATTTCCAAAACATGGCAAATATGCCTCAAAGTTGTCTGCTTGAAGTAAAAGGCAATATAACTAGTCTCTAATACTTTACTTTCTTTTAATATTTCAAAATAGTAGTAATTTTGCATACATCTTAACTTATATAGAGACGTTCATAACGCGTCAACACAATACGAAATATAACAACCGTCAATGCATTAAGAATTCAAAGTAACTACATAGAAAGAATGCTACTGCAGAACTTCCTTATCGAATTCCAACTGCTAAGAAACTCAAAAATCTCATCGCTCAAGTGTCGGAGCGTAACAAGGAGCAATTTCGAGGGCAGTTTCCTCTTATTCAATTATTTTTTTATACTCCTTTGAGGTAGAAAGTTGCCTGGGGTAGAGAAGGGATATTTATTGATCAAGAAAAAGGCCCGTTGAGTCAGCGTCAAACGACATCACTAGAGTTCTCGGAAAGTTATGAAGTTTGACTCTTCTCCGGCTTTGTAATTTCGGGGGGTACTGAATGATAATTGGATTTGAAGGAATAAAAATATTGAAATGGCTTTTCTTCCAAATGGAAAACGAAATGCAGGCGGTTAAAAAAAATGGATAGTACATTACGATACAAATATTTTCGCTTGTTAGTATAATAATATTTTTGGGAATATTTTAAAAAGTAAAATTTAATTCAGTTTTAAACTATTTAATTGCTTCCAAATAAGAGATAATGATAACATTTATTTTTTAATCCGTTGTTTTATTCTGTTTTAGTAAGCTTTTTTCTTTTTCTGTATCGTTCGCTATATCTTTGTAAAATTAATATTTGAGATCAAGATAAGGAAGGAAATGAAGCCCAAAATGTTTTGCTCTTCAATATTGTAGAGAAAACAATTGACAGTGAAAAAATTGACCAGTAAAAATTCTTCAAAAGTTAATCGTTATACATGCTGCAGCTGAAAAAAGAGAAAATAAGTATAATAAGCCGCAGAAAACTTAACTACTGTTTTCAGCTCTTTCAAAACGGTATACATTACTAATAGATTGCAACGTTAACAACGTCATTACTTGTTAATGTCAATACAACTTAATCTTTTCGGATGATCAAGATTGTTAACAAAATACATTATTTGTTAATGTCAATACAACTTAATCATTTCAGAGGATCTAGATCATTAACAAATAATCCAAAGCACGAACGTATAAATGATAACTTATTTCGCTAACTAAATAACACATTTTGAAATTGCTTTTCTGTCCTTAACAAGTTTACACCTCCAAACTTATCATAAACATTGAATTACTCATATCACATGATTGGCCGTACAAACAGAAATATAAATTTAATTTTTATCTAGACTTGAGAGAGCAGAAGGGTGTTGAAATAACCACACGAAAATAAACCTTTCACAAGATTGTTGGAAAAGAAGTAATTTGAGAACGAATTAAAGGACGTAATTCAAAAGGGAAAACATTTAATTTCAGTGGGAATATTAATCGAAACTACAGTTACACTATTGCAAGTAATTGAAATTTCAATCCAATATTAAGGATTTTAAAATGAAAATATTCCATGTTAATATTTTTGAACATTACTCATCACAAAATGTAACACTACAACTCGGTATTTAAAATACATACGAGGAGCGTGATCGGAAAAAAGTCAATCACACATTAAGCTAGAAAAGAAAATATTCCAGAACGAAAAAAAAGAGAAACTATTAACTTGTGATGTAAAAGGAACACTAAAACAGTTAATAAATAAATGTGTATGTAAATCGGCAAAGTAAACGAGTTCCGTAACTCCTACTTGATGCTGTTTTCATTGCCATTTAGATATTATCCTAGGCTAAAGCATGATTTACAGGGATGGGGGTGGGGAATGCTGAAAGCAAACGAATTTATGAAATCATTTTTTTTAATAAAAAACTTTTGAACACATAAATGTTGTAATAGTTTTGAAAATACACAAGAGAACTAAGTTTGAAAAATTTTCAAGAACTTCATTTTTTACATACCATTTTTAAACACAGTGACATGAAATATTAATTTAAAAAAAATCAAAATCATTAACTCGTGCTATAAAAAATTACACTAACATAATTGATAAATAAATGCGTACATGAACCGGCAAAGTAAACGAGTAAAAGGAAAAATGAGTTTTTTAACTTCTACTTGATACTTTTTGCACTGCCATTTAAGTATCGTGATCCAAAAGCATTATTTACAGAGAAGCGGGGGAGGGGGTGCTGAAAGCTTAGGGATTTAGTAAATCATCGTTTTCTTTAAATTAGTTTCTAAACAGATAATTGTTACAATAATTTCAAAAATGCACATGAGGAGCATGTTCGGAAAATTTTCAAGTATTTCACATTGTATCCACTTTTTAATGTCATAAAATATAAATAATATGTACCAAATAAAATCTTAAAGAAGAGGAAAAAATGTATCAAAATCATTAACCTGTGAGAAAAAAAAACTGACATACTTATACATGCGTACATAAATCAGCGAAGTAAACGAGTTGAAGAAAAACGAGTTCCTTAACGTCTACTTGATCTTGTTTTCACCGCCATTTAAGTATCGTGATCCAAGAGCCAGATTTACAGGGTTGGAAAGGCAGGGTTAGAAACGGGCTTATTCATTCTTCGGTTATTTTATAACTAGCTTTTGAACATATAAATATCATAATAATATTGTTAATGAATTTTCAAAATTTAGTTTAAGTTCGAAGATACTTTAAATTAATGCGTAAAAATATTGTTTAGGGTACGGCAAATTTTAGATAAAATACTGTTCAAATTGTTTTTGTAGCGTAGCGCAAACAGGCTGGGTTCATTAATTCCTCCATTTCTGTATAAAAGTAAGATTCTCTTTAGTTACAATGTTAAAATTTTTCCAGAATTTTCAACTTGAAGTTTTATGCTACAAACTTGCAAAGAAGCAGAACGTCATGATACTAAAAGATAAACTATTAAGAATGAAAAATGTATTATGACAAAAAAAAAAATCCTTAAAATTTTGTTTCTATACGCATTCATTGTTGATTCTAGCTAGATTCTTCGGTTAGAGCTTCTCTTCTAACAATATTCAAAAACTCTTTTAATGTCTTGTAATAACTCTCATGGGTAATTGAAATAAATAAATAAATAAACAAATCACTATACCACCACAAAAAAAAAAAAAAAAAAAAAAAAAAAAGAAAGAAAGAAAACCTTCACAAAATCACAATTCTCTATTCCTCTAATCTTCTAAGAAACAATAATAACGCTAACTAATTGCCAAAACATGTTTACACAATATCATAAAAATACATAAAAGCAGACGATAAATTTTAAAATATTGTAAATTGAACTGTTCCATTCCGCGTTCTTTTTACTTGATTTCAATTTTTATCCAGGACAATATCACTTAAAGAAAACAGACGATATTAAAAAAAAAGTTTGAATCTTAAAATTTTGCGGCCCACACATGGGGTATGTTCGAATAGAGCAACCAGTTGCAACGATGAGTAATCAGGTGCTTTCTATAGAGCTACAACTTAGCCGATCGTATGTAAAAATACATTCTAGACACTCACGACACTAACCAGGGACGTCAAACCAACCAAAACGGCTTAACCGGTTGTTCTATTCGAATATACCCACGTATGGAAGATAGCAAGATTAGACATCACGAACTATGACGTCACCGTCAGCGACTTCCATTTTCGCGGAGAAAGACGGCATTCGAATTTAAAATATGTTTTGAATATAATTAATATCCTAAATCGCATTTTTATTCATAATTTTCGATGTAGTTTTCCATGTTCTTTTATTTAAAAATGGGTTTAAAAATCATGCATATATTCCTTTGCATAGTAGGGTAGACCGACCAGTGAATGAACACTTAAGCAAATTTTCAATTTCAAAAATTCATAGCGTCGGAAAAAACAGCAGCAATTTTAACATAGAAGTAAAAACACTTCACATGATATGCGTAGTATTTTTTAAAAATGTTAGCAGAGCTTTTATGGTTCTGCATCAGGTTTTATGGGGGATAGAAACAAAAAAAAAATAAATAAAAGTGCACCTAACACAGTTAATGAACACCCCTATCAGTGAACAAATGCAGCATTTTCAAGTCATTTTCTTTCTGTAAATATGTAGAAAGGAGTAACTTCTGCTATTTCATCTAAGAAAAATGTTTCAAAACCTTATTTTTTCATGAAGAATACGAGGTGTTGTTCATTCACTGGAAGTGTTCATTCATTGGTCGGTCTACCCTATGACGTAAGCAACAAAACAAAGCGTTCTGGTAGAAAAATATAAGTAAGAAAATCCCAACTTCGTACTTCACTCACAGATTAAAGACCGTTTACTCTTTTGTGCAATTACCTGTGACGAAACTTACTTCACGTAGTTCAGAAAAAAGACGAGAAACAAGTAACAGAATGCACGTACGAAATTAATAGATTTATCCCCGGGCAGATGGAAGTGCTAAATTGACCTGAGGGACAATTCAATCGAATAGTCACATTGTCATTTTAGCATTTTGTTAGCAACAATCGGAAAGAAGACAGCGAGAAAATTGAGCCGCAGGGAGAGAGCAAAGAGAAAAACGAGCGCTTTCTACAAGTGTGGCAATATATTTATATATATGTAGCACATTCCCACGTTCCTTCTAAAACACTTCGGGGTAGAATGCTGGGGAAAAAGAAAAAAAGAGAAAAAAAAAAAAAACTTCCAAACGAACGGCAATTTCGACGGAGTAGATTTGTATTCGATGTCAATTTTCGCTCCGAAGTGGCGATCGTTAAGAAAAGCGCAGCTGAGGTGGGGCTATTACTTGAGATTTGAAAAGAAGTCGATATAACTAAGACAGCATGTCTAAAAGAAAGCTATTTCTCTTGTAGCTCTGTCCAAAAGTTCGCAACTGCGCTCGGATTTGGCATGATTTTCGGATACGGGTGTAGCTGGAAAAAAAGAGGTTTCAAGCATTTTGCTGTACTTTTTCGATTTCTTTTCAAAACCGAACATACCGCTGGGATGCCAAGAAAATCTTTTTGTTTTTTGGCGTCCTAGCAACAAGGGAAAAAGTATGGTATTCATTACTTAAACGACGAAGTATAAAGATTGGATATATGATACATACAAATATATTAAGACAAATGGACAGTTGAAGTTTTCTCAGTTCGAAACGTAGAAAAAAAAACGCACAATTGCTACAATTGGAAATTTGAAAAAAATAAATAAATAAATAAAATAAAAAAATAAATCATAATTTCGTGACAATATATGGTCTGATTTTTAACAGATTTTTTTTTTCCTAAAAAAATTAAAAATGTTAAATTTCGGTTTTGACTGGGGAAAAACTTTTTAAGTTAAAGGGAAAAAAACTAGGCCACGAGTAAAATTCCTCATTGAAGTTATGGAAAATTGCCTCGTCATACTTAAAGATTATTACATTAGGTGGGTCATTCGGTGATCGCAAATGAAGCTACATGGGCAAAAATAAAATTAATAAATAATAGTTTTTAGAAAATATTTTATTTGATTTTTCTACGATCGTTATAACTATATTTTTTTAACTAAACGCAGTGAAAAATGTCAAAATTCGGCACGATACTCTTTAAAAGGAAGGGGAAAAAGCCACGAGTAGAATCATCTTTTACATGCCTGAAATTAACTTGCTCATAGCAGTTATGGAAAATCGCCTCGTATTAAAACACACGGCAGTGTGTCAGACAACTTCGGAAAAAGTTCGAAAAAGGGTAAAAATCATAATTTTGGGACAATATTTATAGAATCAGATCAAATGCTATCTTTTTTTTTGCCTTAAAAATATGAGAAAATATTGAACTTTAACATAGTGCACTTTTTAAATGAAGGGGAAACAATTAGGCAGCAAGAAGAATTAATGATTTACTTGGTTCATACGCAAGTATTTTTAAATTAGATGGTACATTAAGTGATCGCAAATGGAACCACAAGGGCAGAGAAAATAAGGTTAATAAAGTATAATTTTGTGATAGTATTTGATCTGATTTTTAAAATAGTCTTTCTTTTTTTTTTTTTGATTTAAAAATGGTGAAAATGTTAAATTTTGGGCATTATACTATTAAAATGAAGGGGAAAAAACTGGGCAACAAGAAGAATTATCTTCAGCGCTGGTTGAATAAACAAGCTCAACGGCATGGAGCCACAATGGTTAAAAAATTGGGTTACTAAATTATAGATATGTGACAATATTTGTTCTGATTTTACACAGACTATCTACCTGTTATTTATTCTTTTGAAAAAAATAGTTAACATGACATTTTCTTAAAACGAATTTTAAAAAAGCAGTCTAAAAGTAGAATTATCTATTACATGTGGGGGGGGGGGGGGGAGAGGTAAATTAACTTGCTGATCGAGATTTTGGAGAAATCCCTCGTATATAATCTACAAGACATACACAAAACTGAGCCAGACAGAAAAGATCGTAAATACCTAAACGAGCGATTCAAAGATTATTACATTAGATGCTACATTCAGTGATCGCAAATGGAGTCATAAGGGTAAGAAATTGAGTCAATAAATTATAATTTTGTGATAATATTAGACCGGATTTTACAAAGATTACCTACCTGTTATTTATTCATAAAAAAGGGTATGATACACCTTTTAAACCTAAGAGGAAAAAAACTAGGTCACGAGCAGAATTATCTTTCAAATGTGTTAAATCAACTCGCCCATTGGAATTTTGGAGATTTCCTTCGTATATAATCTACGAGAGACACACAAAACCGAGCCAAACAGAAAAGATCGTAAATACCTAAACGAGCGAGTAACGCCGCTTGCTCTCGAACGTGACACCAGACGGCGGGTTTAATTACATTCGGCGGATGTGTTGCAGTGGGTATTAACTGGAAACTAACACTTTTGGGAAGCGCTCTAATTAAAAACGCTCCGCCACACAGAAAGGGTTCTTTAGGGAAGATGAAGAGCAAAGTGAGTAGTTCATTTGAAACTGGTGCCACGGAGATAGTTTGTAGCAGTGTTATTTTAAGTTTTCTATATTATGGTAGCAGTTAAGAAAATATAGTGCACAAAAATACTTCTAATATTGTTTATTTTTCTGTTCAGTGTTTAATGTAATTTTTCAGTAACTGATTTGAGCTAAAAAAGGTTTCAACAGAATCCACGAAAGCGTATCAGTGGCAGATTTAAAATGTCGCAATTGCGAGGAATTCCGACAGGGGCTGAAAAATAGAGAGTATCAACTCTAATACGCAAAATTTAAGAACTAATATAGCAAGAATACGTAGAAAAACATTTTAAAAATAACATCAAGTAGTTCTGCAGTAAAGCGTTTAAGAAGAAACACAGCACAATTGCAAAGAAATGTTTAAAAGGGTAATTATAAATTATTGTGGGAAATTATTCAGGACGTAACAAAAGATAAATAAATTCAGAGACATCAAAAGTAATGCAGCAAAAATTAATCGAAAAATTTTTTTAAGAAGTATTATAGCACGATTTTGTACTGAAATTATTCAGCGGTGACTGTGGGAAAAAATGCTTTTCAAGTTTAAAACGACTATAAAGCAAAAAAAAAAATCAACAGAAAAAGTGAATTTTAAGTATAAAAATGAGTAAATAAATAAACAAATCCTCACAGCGTCGACGGCAAAGTTTTTATGAACAACCTATTCAAGAAAAGAAAATACATAAGTAAATAAATAAGACAAATTTCGAAGTTCGCTTTTTCTAGAATGACAAACATTCAAGGTTATTGAATTCGTTCGTGCCGTAGAGGTTGAAACAGAATATATGCAGGCATGAAAGTGAAGATATGCATAGGCAGAAAAAAGTGCGTGTAATCTTACTTTGCACTAAAAAACTACAAAAATTCAGGTAAATTAAAAAAAAAAAAAACAAAGTAAACGATGGAGACAAATTCTGAAGGTAAACGTAAAAATTCTTACGACGACAATTTCCTGATTAAATTTAGGATTTTCAACGCTTTATCGTGCAAAATAGCAAAAATTACTGTATATTCTTCTTCGGAGTAATTTGCTATTTTCGACGCTAAAACGTTGAAAACCCTCAATTTACTTTGTTGAACAAAGGTATTTATTCAATGTTCAAATTCCTGATGATTTTTCATCGATTTGCAAACGAAACAGTAACAAACTCAAGACTCTTTTCAAAAACTGGTAGAACTTAAGTTGGGTAAAATTGCAAGTATACTGATCAAGGCCTTTCTTGCTTGACGCGTTTTTAAGTTAACAAAAAAAAGGGGGGGGGGGTATGGTGGAGAAAGCTACTACTTTCTAAACGATTCAAAATCAGGATTTTTTTTGCATACAATTTCAGAAAAGTCATAAATTCAGACAAAAGGCTGCATGTGCATAATCTCATTCTTGAAAACCAGAGTCTATTTCTTAATATCTAATCGCTTAATGGTCTTCTTCCAGACGAGCCGTACTTGGCAATATTTCAGTGCAAGGACAAGAAGAGACTGGTATGCCCGAAACAAGATTGCCTCGAAGCGGAATTCGAGGAATGGTATGCTCCAGAGTGAATGTCTGATACATCATTTATTTCCTTTTCTGCTGATACAGGGCAACTTTGAAAGGATGGATGCTTCCATCTCTTGAGCTCCAGTGATGGAAGCAGGTTGTAAAAGGAGAAAATAATATGCAGCGACACAATCAGCTAAACAAATACATACACTGCAAAAATAAGTTGTTGTTTTTACAGTATAATACTGAAAGCAGATCCAGGTAGCACAAAAACGTTTAAACGTTTTTAATCGGTTGTCACAACGTTAATAACCATTTTACAACCTTTAAAAAACGAAGTGTGCTACTTGGGAAGGTTTCCCTTTAAGACTGTAAAAGCGCAGTGCACTGTAAAAAATGAATGCTGTTTTTACAGTATAATACAGCTAATTTTATAGTAATCTCTACTAATAATAAAGCTGAAGGTGGATCTGTCTGTCCTTCTTTCCTTCCTTCCTTCTGTCTGTCTGTTACGCGCGTAGCGCCAAAACCGCTCGGTCGATTTTCATGCCACTTGGCACAAAATTAGTTTGTAGCATGTAGTTTTGCACCTCGAAGCGATTTTTCGAAAATTCCATTTCGTTCTTTTTCTATTCGAATTCTTAGCGGAAATTCGATAAAATAGGGAAGAAATATTTCATACACATTTTCAAGTCTTATGTCATTCGAAAGCTTGAAATTTTCTGCACAAAATGAAGTTTTTTTGAAGTTTCTACGATCATCAGGAGAGATGTAACAATTGTTTTTAGAATCCCGGAATTCAAGGCTTACCTTCAGTAAAGCAAGCCAAACGATTCTAAAATGGTTGAACTCGAGAATAAAATTTGTTTGAAAAGATAGATGAAATGAATTATTTTATCAACGGAAATCAACTTTTCATGTTGTTACCATGGTTACGTGTTCATACTTATTTTTGTTTCGTTCTTTTTCTAGCGTTGCCAGGCGTGGTATTTTCGATACTACGGTAGTATTTTTTCGGTCCAAATAAGGAGCGTAGTATTTTTCCGGCAACCCTCTTTCCAGAAAACTAATGACTTAATTAAAAGATTTGGCGGATTTTTTTTTTTTTTTTTTCATTTTCATCGATTTTGCAATTTAGCAACATTGATTTTGGCAACGTTTGGAAACAGTAGTATTTTGTAATATATTTTTTAGAGGAGGGCGTAGTATTTTTTTGTTTCAATTCTCTGGCAACCCTGTCTTTTTCCCGGTGAAAATGCTTTGGGACCTTACTTGGCGCATTTTTGCGTGTCTCGCGGAAGTGAAAGCTTTGAGAGAAACTACGCAAAATAGCCAGGGTTACCACGCTTGGCGCGCCTATTTCCCATTTAGCGAGAAAAGGGTATCTAAAGCACATATTAACCAAATATCGTATCAATTGCGATATTGCATAGTTCTTTTAAAAGTGTAAATCAGTGTTCATTTCAATGCAGACAAAAGAGATATGAATTGGCGCGACGACTTGGCCATATATCGCCAAGCTTTTGGTCGCCAAGTATTTGCCGCCAATTTGGCGACATATCGCTAAGTTGGCGAAAAAAATTGTTTTCTTTTTTTTATTTGGACTCAATTTGGCGCTATTGGCGATCTGTCGCGAAAGATTCACTAAATGATGTTAAAATCGGCGATGTTTAGGAGATTAATCATTGTAAAACATTTTTTTGCATTGTTTCGTGGCAAACTAGGGATATAAATGCTTGAACTGTTATCTTGCTCACTCCAAGCACTATTTTAGCACTTAAGTCATCTACTAAGAAATTTACACGTAAAGTTAAGAAGCGTGGGGTCCATACCAGATTTTTATATCATACTTTGAAGGAATTATGGTTGAATTACAACTAAAATAGAGCATTTTTTCTGCTATATCAATTATTTTACAAATGAACTTTTAATTTTTCACCACGGGCAAAGCCGTGCGGGTACCGCTAGTAAACTATAAAATTGCTACTTTTACAGTACTAAACTGTAAAATTGCTCATTTTACAGTAAAAAACTGTACAACTGCTAATTTAACAGTTTATTACCGAGCATTTTACAGTTTTTAACTGCAACCTCTGCTGCCAGTACTAATCTGTTGTTTATACAGTATAATACAGTTAAATTTTACGGCAATAAACTGTAAAAAAATTTAACTTTACAGTGAGAAACTGTAAAATTACCAGTTTTACAGTTTATTACTGTGCATTTTACTGTTTTAAATTAATACCTCGGATGCTAGTATTATACTGTAAAAACAACAGTTCGTTTTTTGCAGTGTAATGCACTGTAAAACTAGCTATTTTACAGTTTACTATTGTAAAACTAACAATTTTACAGTTTATTACTGTAAAATTAGCTGTATTATGCTGTAAAACAACATTCATTTTTGACAGTGTACACGCTTGTTCGACCTACTGTGAACAAGATTTAAAGTTATTTTTGAGAGAGAGGGGTTAGAATATACAAACCGGATATTTTTACACGTTTCAAACTCAATTTTCAGAAATTTATTCCAATCATTCATTAATGCATATATTTAATTGCAATAATTAAACACATACACACACATATATTTGAATAAATTTTAAAATACTAAACTAAATTTAAGAAAAGAAAGATATACATAAGAAAAAACATGCTAATTTGAACACTCTCACATTGTGATAGGTTAAAATATTAACTGCAAAAAAGATAAAAAATTAATTATAATTTATCACATAACCTTCTTACAGAGGTAAATTTTATCCGCATTGCAACTGAATTAAAACTTGACGGCCTACATGGCTATACAATTAGGATACCACACGAAGTTAATCGGAGGATGAAAGAAAAAGACTAAACCAGCTCAATCCAAATAATTTGTACAAGTAAATAATTAGACAATATTGGAAACGCAAGAAAGAAAACATGCAGGAAGTTAAAAACCAGTATTGTTTGTTTGAATAAAACCAAAAATTATTCAAACAAAAATAAATGAATAAAGAAAATTAAGTGCACAGAGCGTGTAACGACTTTTTTTTTTAAATGTATTTGTAAAAAAAAAAGTATTGAGCTGTTTATGATACCAAACGTTCACTTTATAAATGTAACAGAATTTCCGTACTCTCTTAGAACTTGCCATTTGTACTTGAAAACAAAACCGAAACTGAAGCAAAATACAATTATGATGTCACTCATACTCATACTCCTTAATTTCGTTTGAAATGTTCACTTTATCTAAGAATAAAAGAAGGCGAGGCAAATTATTTCGGGACAGACCATCTTCGCCATCCGCAGTAATACTCTCTGACAATTACATTTTACCAAAAACGATCCTCACATAAAGGGAACCGACAGCTCTTAGGAGAGTAGAGGGATAAGATGCAGGGAATCACGTTCCAGACGAATAAAAAAAGAACGAAAGAAAATATCTTTTGTTTTAGAACGCATCAGTGCAAACTGAATAAAACATTATGTCATACCCATCACGAAATGGTTTTATGCAGTTGATCAAAAGAAAAAAAAAGAGGAGGGGGGGGGGGAAAGAAAGGCAAATGGGGAAGTTTTCGTGTTTGTATGGAAACAAGCCATACGGTTTGTTTGAACGTCTCGATACATTCATATGTATTGCGTAGAGGGAAAATGGAGGATACGAGACATTGAAATTCCCTTAGGGAATTTGAAAATACGAGAAACGTAGGGGAAAATGAAGGGAAGTTGCTATAAAGGTGCTCCAGCTTTTGTTTTACAATTTTGGGATGGGTACATTAACGTCAAGTACATGTGATAAAAGTTGACTTTTGGAATGTTGCAGGAGGAAAGGAGACATATGGAACTGCAATGAAATACATGGTAGGAGAGGAAATATTTGACATTAGAAAATTGAGGTTTCGTAATAAGATTCGTAAAGGCACTGAAAAATGTAAAGAAATTCAATTCTGTCTGGTACAAAGATATAAATAAGAAGATAGGAGAGAAAATAAATTACCATGTGGAAAGAAACTCAGTAAACTTGTCTCTTTTTGGAAGTACTATTGTCAGTTGAAACAAATAATTTCGGAAATAGTATCAGAAAACCGTATCTCTACAGGAAAGAGAGAAAAGGAAGTGTTGAATTTTATTGAAGAAATGAAGAAATTACACTGTAGTAAAAATAAAAAGTCTTTGATGAAATAAATCATTTTTTCACTAGGATTGGCTGCAACACTACACTGGTACCATTAAACACTATTATCCCTATACTAGCTACTGATGACCACTTGTATACTGCACTTTGTTACATTGCTAGCCTTATGTAAGAACATTTTAAAGAAATTGTTCGCTCACATAGATACGCACAAAGAAACACACACACGTACAAAAATGTTTTCCGAAACTTATCAAAATTTTGCCGCAATCAAATAAAACATGTTAAGCTGTTAATACTGCATACGTTAAAAAAAAAAAATCACGAATTCATTACTTTTTTCTGTATATTGGATTTTTAAAAAGTAATAATAATAACGATAGTAATAGTGATGCGGGCAACAGGAAATAAACTCAAAGCATCTACAACTTGTTTTAAAATGATGTAAGGCAGTAATGGAGAAAATTATTTTCAAACAGAATTAAATGCTAGTTATAAGGATATCCATCGATAGCTAACCACGCTTTGTTGTTGATTTTGTTGCAATCAGTTATGCTAAATGCAGCAATCTGCGTAACTTGTAAAAGCAGTGAAGTACTTATTTACTTGGCAGTAAAAACTTTTGAGTGAAAGCAATGGCAGTAGACGTCGGTAAATTGAATTAGTGACTCATTGAATCAACCGCTCTAATGAATCAAATCGTCAAAAACAGAGCAAAATTCAGCTTTATTTAATTGGCAGCTCTATTGAACCAAAATTGCTGAAAATAAACACAATTCATATAAGCGGCGGCTACTGTATTAACCAAAAGAACACTTCTATTTTATACAAAAACCTTTCATGGGTATGTAAATAGCAAAACTCTTCTTTCCAAAATGACAAAATATCACGAACTTGAAAAAACGTGTAAACGAAAAATTTCCGAAAGCGAAAACAAAAAGTAAAATGTGTCCAACTGTAAATAGTCCAAAAATTATTATAACCTAGGACAGTGCGGCAAAAAAGGAGAGGGAGGGGAGGGGGCAAAAAATAAACTTTCGGTCAACGCAAAGAACCTTTCCAAACAGCGACAGCAATTCATATCCCTTAGCAAGTTCCCGCACTGATATGAAGGTATGACGCTCTAGGGTTCACCAGCAACCATTCAAAAGAGCTCTCTAAGTGCTCCCAGTTCAGCACACGCACCCCTGGCTAACGGAAGTAGTTGATGCATTATAACCACTCCAACGCATATATGTAAGGAGCTTTTTGGGATATTGGGGGGAAGTGGTTCTGATAGGTGGAGAGAGGCCCCATGATCAATAGTCCATTGGTCTGCATCTAAAGTGACCCCAGGGGGGTTTAAGTTTTGTTTAGATCCAGCCTGTCGAACCACTATCCATCAATTTTCTTTCTTGCTGTTGATGTTATGTGCCGTCTTTTCAAAAGAGGCGCTCAGCAATAGAATTTTACATTTAGGAAGATACTTCGGGGAGAAGAGGGTGTTGAAAACAGAGATAGGAAAATATGGTGTAGTTCTTTTTTTTCCCTTCCAGGAAAAAATACGCTGTCAGTGGGTAAGCTGGCCGAGGAGGAAAAAGAGAAAAAACCGTCAATATTATGAATATTTCAAACATAGTGGAGGTACGGTAGACTGAACACGTAAGACCTAATCTCATTTGCGAAAATTCATAACAGCATTAAAAACGGTGGTATTCGGTACATGACAGTTAAAATATGTTCATTAGCTTGCAATTATTTTTTAAAAAGCTGGAAGAACTTTTATAGTTTTGCTTCAGGTATGTCGAGTGTTTAGATCAGTGCCTCTCAATGTGCAGACCACGAGCCAGCTAGTGAAAACTAATGTATATCATATTTATCAGGTTGTCAATGATTTAAATCAATTGATTTAAATCATTGATTTAAATCACTTTTTATTTTAAGCCTTAAAAAATTCTCTTGGACAATCCCAATTTCATTATTTTTACCATTTTCTTTTAGAACTTTGATTTCCATCTAATAAATGGAAAAGTAATCCTACTCATCCCTTTTTCACAGATGGTGGAAGGTTGCAGTCCAAATAATATGTATGCACAAATAGTGCTATTTGTTGTCTAATATGTGACATAAAGAAAATACATGCATGTGCAGGGCAGGTGTTGCAAAGAGTGAATTGAGGGGAGAGGGACATGATAGAACGTGTGTGATATACTTTCAGTGAAAAGAAAAAACAAAAACAACCAGACAGAAAATGAATTTTTTATGCCTTGCATAAGCAACTGGGGGGGGGGGGCAGCCTTTATTAGTGGCTGAAATGGAGCATATTCCAGCTTTACAAAACAAAAGCAAAATAAAGAGGGGGGGGGGGCTGAATGAAGTGAGGATTGAGTTGAGCTTCCTGCCCCATTTGATTTTTATCCTAGCTAGTAGACAGGATTATTTTCAGATTGGCTCCTAACACTTTTTTCTGGGTTCCTTACTGGTGAAGCTTTACTTCGAAGGTGTTTTTGTATTTTTAAAAACTTAAAGGTAAGTGGTTCAGAAATAAAATCTAATTAATAACTGAAGTTTCTATTTTTTTTAAATAAAAAAAAAACCATTTAAAAAAAAGAAATCTGATTTAAATAAAAAAATCCGATTTTTTTTATTTAAAAAAAAAAATCATTGATTTTTTTACACCCTGATATTTATAGTTGTCATTAAATTTACTAAAGAATACTTCCAGTTTCAACTTATTTCAGCTAATAATATTGTTGCGAAAATATTATTTCTCTCGTACGCTGTCTGGTTAGGATTGGGAAGGGTACAGAGTGGTAATTAATAGTGAAGAGGTTGAGAACCTCTGGCTCAGATTAAAAGTTGTGCACCTAGTAAATGAAAAAATATAACTACACAGGGCAAACAAAAAATTTTCTAGCAGTTTTCTTCTGGGATTAGTACAAAAGAAAGTTGGTAGTGACAATTCATCTACATAAAATTTAAAATCTTACTTTCTAAAAATATACGAAATGTTCAGTCGGTGGGGTGAGTTCATTCACTCGTTAGAATACCATACACGTAAAACATACAATCATAAAAATATTTGTGTTGATGATGAATTATTAACACGGATTCAATACAGAAATGATGTAGTTACAGAATCTAGGCTGCATTCAAGCAAAGGTAAGCCAGTTCCAAATTAATAACACCTTGAAAATTTGTATGAAAAAGAATAAGAATTCAAAAAATATTTCGCAACTATCACTTGAAGCATGTCTACTCATATACTCATATTTATATAATTTATTCAGAAAGCCTTTATGTTTGCTTCTCCTATCATTTCTCATGAAACATGTTACAGTAAGAAATTTCAAACGCCAACACTTCTCGGTGACCAAAACTGGGTTTTGCTCAAGTACTGCGATTTGTTAACTTCGAAATTCGATTATACCGTTAAAATTTTCGATTTTCTACAACTAGTGGTGAAGTAAAATACAGATACTGATTCGTTTCACTTGTCTTTGAGAGAATAATTTATGAACTGAATCCTAAACAAAAGTTTTTGGTGTTTTGCAAAACAAATTAATAAAAAAAAACAGCTGCATTTTAAAATAACTTTACTCAAGTTAGAATTTTTTTTGTTGCACAATTATTAATATTCGTTTAATAATTTGTTACTCCAAGATCACAAAAAATATTCTCAGCAATTCAAAACTTCTGATCTCCAAAAGAAAAAACTTTTTCCGAAAGGTGAAAAAGCCACTGAATCCGAATATCGGTTACAGATAATTATATCGATTATGAAGGCCGGCACACCAGATCGTTATGATATCGGTCATGCTATTATAGGCAAAAGTTAACAATTGATTTTCGAAAAAGATTCTTGGAGCACAAAAGGGGACTCAATAAATTACAAACATTGATAAAAGTTGTCAAAAAGTTAAAAGAAAATACAGAAAAAGGTTATTGAACATAGCTTTATAGATACGAGAAAAATCTAGCGTCATTAGTATGGAACTTTTGCTAAGTTCTTCAGTAAAAAAAATGAATTTAATTTACCTATTTTTTAAGTTTGTGGGACACAAAAAGTTTATTAGGTTATTATTTGATTCTATATAATATTCAAACAAAGTAGACCAAATGGAGAAGCTGTGGGATTAATGTTTAAACTAACGTATTAAGATTTGCCTATTATTGCTTGAAAAACAAATAATAATAAAAAATAAATGAAATTTTTTTTGAATAATTGTTTCCCCTAAAACGTAGGCGTTCTTTTATGCTTCTGGCCTAACGGCATGAAAACTAATGGTTTCAGCCAAACAATTATGAAAGCTTCAAATGGAGGTGTTCTGATGACAGTGAAAAAAAGAATCTAATATGTACGAGTATCTCCCGTAACTCCTGCATGATAAACTTATATGATTATACTATGTGTATAGTGCTGCTCTGGTAAGTTGACCTCCGACATTGACAATGTTTACCTCTTTTTTGGTTAATGAGGAAGGGTAATTGGCGTTGAATCGAGTTGGGTTACTTTCGTTGTCGTTTTTCAAAAATATTCCAACTCAAATGCGTAGCAATTACCCTCTCCTATTACCCGAAAATAGATACATATTGTGAATGAGATTTATCAACTTCAATTATGCAAACACGACGTATTGCTTCGAAAGGATTGGGCAGGGAAAAAAAACTTCAGTAATGTTTTCACTTTCTTATAACTACTCAGTGGAGGTGAGACAAACCAGTAAAGGAACAGATGGGATTTTTTCTTTTAAAAATAAGGTTTTTAAAATTGTTTTTTCTAAGTTATATTGGCAGCAGTCACTTCCTTCTATAGTTTCAAATGAAAACGACTAGAAAATGCCGTGTTTAAATATTTGTTGATGGTGTGTATTCGCTGAATTGTTGCTTATTTATTTAAGTATTTTATTTATTTAATTATTTTATTCTTTTATCTTAATTCATCCTAAAATCTGACGCAGAATAAAAAAGCTTCGCTAATTAAAAAAAAAACTTTCATACAGCATTTAAGATGTTTTTATTGTGTGTTAAATACTATAATTCATAACGATGTTTTGAATTTTTAAAAATAAAATTTCGATTTAGTGTTCATTCATTGCTCGATCTACAATACTTTTCAATGCCAGAATACCAATTCTTTCAAATTGCCATTTCATATTGCACATTATCGGCAGCTTCCAGTATCATTAATTATGTCTTGTCTTGCTTTCGCTGTATTGCTACAAGAACTGAGTTTTTAGCTTTAAAAAAACTGATACATGTGTGTATATATATATATATATATATATATATATATATATATATATATATATATATATATATATATATATATATATATATATATATATATATATATATAAAATATCAGAATTGTAAGAAGAAAGACGAAGAGACCACACCAAAAGCCCATAGATGCGCAAAGCAGCTAAACTAAAAAGCCAAGTATATAATACTACAAACAAAATATTATATATACACTGAAGTGACAAAAGTCATGGGATACCTCTTAATATCGTGTCGGCCCTCCTTTTGCCCGGCGAAGTGCAACAACTCGACGTGGCATGGACTCAATAAGTCGTTGGAAGTCTTCTGCAGGAATATTGAGCCATGCTGTCTCGATAGACGTCCATAATTGTGAAAGCGTTGATGGGGCAGGATTTTGGGCACGAACAGACCTCTCGATGGTGTCCCATAAATGCTCAATGGGATTCATGTCGGGCGATCTAGGTGGCCAAATCATTCGTTGGAATTGTCTAGAATTTTCTTCAAACCAATTGCGAACAGTTGTGGCCCGGTGACATGGCGCATTGTCATCCATAAAAATCCCATCGTTGTTTGGGTACATGAAGTCCATGAATGGCTGCAAGTGATCTCCAAGTAGCTGCACATAAGCATTTCCAGTCAATGTTCGGTCCAGTCGCACTAGAGGACCAAGTCCATGCCATGAAAAAACAGCCCACACCATTACGGAGCCACCACCAGCTTGAACAGTGCCTTGCTGACAGTTTGGGTCCATGGCTTCGTGGGGTCTGCGCCACACTCGAACCTTACCATCGGCTCTTACCAGCTGAAATCGTGACTCATCGGACCAGGCCACGGTTTTCCATTCATCTAGGGACCAACCGATATGCTCACGTGCCCACGAGAGTCGCTGCAAGCGATGTCGTTCTGTCAGTAAAGGCACTCGAGTCGGTCTTCTGCTGGAATAGCCCAAGAAATCCAAATTTCTCCGCACAGTTCTAGCAGACACGTCCATTGTACGTCCCACATTGATTTCTACGGTGATTTGACGCAGTGTTGCTTGTCTGTTAGAATTTACGACTCTTTGCAGACGTCGCCGGTCTCGATCTTTAAGTGCAGGCGGTCGACCACTGCGCTGTCAATGGTGGGATGTTATGCCTGAAATTTCATACTCTCGGCACACTCTTGACACAGTGGATCTGGGAATGTTGAATTCTCTAACGATTTCCGAAATGGCATGACCCATGCGTCTAGCTCCAACTAACATTCCGCGTTCAAAGTCTGTTAATTCACGTCGTGCGGTCATCATCACGTTAAAACCTCTTCACATGAATAACTTGAACAGAAATGAAAGCTCTGTAAAAGCACTGCGCATTTATACCTGTTCTATGCGATGCTACTGCCATCTGAAAATTTGCATATTGCTATCCCATGACTTTTGTCACTTCAGTGTATATATATATATATATATATATATATATATATATATATATATATATATATATATATATATATATATATATATATAATATATATATATATATATATATATATATATATATATATATATATATATATATATATATATATATTTATATATATATCAGGCACGTGCCGTCAATTAATGCCTAGGGTAGGCAGATGCGCTTTGTGGAATAATATAGATCTTTAAAAACGCATAAAATGTAAAAAGTAGTAAAAAAATATGAATATGAAAGATGTACTTACAATACAAATAAAATACATTTATGCAGGAATATTCGCCTGCATATATGTATATAATTTATATATCTCATTTCCATATTGGATACAGTTTCAACTTAATCCTACGAAAAAGCGGGATATAAAAAAACCTAAAACAGTTGAAAATTACTGCATTTAATAAAAAAAAAAAACACGACAATGGAGTAGCAAACTGTAAGCATTCAACAGTACTGTACAAAAGACGATATCAAGAAGTTTAGACCGTAGAAACGCCACAGACTCTACAGGCACAGTTCTGCGCATCACGTAGTCAAGTTTCGCCAGAGAAAAGAAGAAACCGCAAAGGCACTTTTTGGACAGCCTTTCGTTGCCGCTTTTCGAGCATTAGGGGAGAAAAGTGCGGGGCACGTGCACTTCCTAATACTACGCACAGTATAGATACAGTGGTTGAAAAGCAGCGGTAGTCGGTGCTTTTTAAGGAAGAAAAATGAACATTTCCGGGGGGTTTTCTGCTCTATTCGCTGTTTAATGCCTTTATATTTCCAAATCAGCGCATTATATGTCATTTAATGAAATTAAAAAATTGGTATGTTTTCTTCATGGGTAGGCACTGCCTACCTCGCCTACCCAGACGGCACGTCTCTGATATATATATATATATACATATATAAAATATCAGAATTGTAAGAAGAAAGACGAAGAGACCACACCAAAAGCCCATAGATGCGCAAAGCAGCTAAACTAAAAAGCCAAGTATATAATATTACAAACAAAATATTATATATATATATATATATATATATATATATTACTGCAGTTCATTTTGCTACATCTCATACCGTTTCTGTCATTTCAGAAAAGATTACATTGATTATCGCGGAAGCTTTCTGGAGGCATTACTAGGGCATTCACTTAGTGAGCCATTTGAGTAGCCTTCCCGTAGATAATCTCCGGTAATCCTTCTGCTTTCTTTGCTAGCGTCACATCAATTACTTGCCAAGGGCATCAGGTGCTTCAAGAGAGAAATTTCGTTTCCGTTTATGGATAATCCAGAGGGGCTTGGCCCGTTTAGTTGCTGTTTCTCTCTCTCTAGTTCTTTTCTATATAGATATGTTACGATAGATATTCATGACATATATAACCATGTAATGTATATACAGTCGACGCTCGTTATAACGACAACACGTTATAAAGACCATCCTAATATAACGACCGGTGAGAAAACCCCCAACTATATCCCAATGTACTCTATGTTCTACCTCTTATAGTGACCACTCGTTATAAAGACCTTTGTCTGTAGGACGGAGACCGTCGGTTTATCGAGCGTCGACTGTATACATAAATGAGCGGTCATCGTAGATAGTAGACTTTTATCAGAACCCTAAGAAAAAACATGTGACAATTTATCCCGGAAACTTCAGATATATGTTATTTATAAAGGATACAAGAAAATAATATTGCGTTTACATCAGATTGCTTAAAAATGAAGGATTTTTAAAGTGAAATTCCAGCTTCGGAACAAAAAATATAACGACTCATTATCTTTTCAACTAAGCATTTTCTAAGAGTTAAATCCAAGATCCCCCTGAGCACTAGGTTAACACAAACATAATTATTGTCGCCGGTCCTCTGCTATAATCTTGAGATAACAATTAACTTCTCTTGTTACTAGAGTAGTCAACTGTCCGGAAAACCTAAGTAGAGCTCTTTCAAATTTACAGCCGATTGCTGCAAGATATATTTTTTAATCTTTCATGCCCCTTAGGTTGTAATTAAGGTAAATAAAGTTTCGGAAGAACAAACAATGAAAATTCATTCGAAATATCATTTTTCATAAATTCATTCTAAATACAAAAAAGAATTTGGAAGGTATTTTTTTTTATAAAAAATATTTACATATTATTTTTTATTTATTACATTTGCAGAAGCAACGTGACAACACCAAAAGAATATTCAGAAGTCTAAAACATGAGGATGAACTGAACAAAGAGAGAAATAACAGAGGTTAAAAGGCTAGGCACGAAACAATGATGAAAAACATCAGATAGTTGTACTATTATAATCAAGTTCCCCAAATATGACCAAGTTTATCGGAGATGTTTCTTCATTTCAAGTCTTTAACTGAAAGAAAAAAAAAAGCGAGCTTCTTGAAAACTGATTTTTTTTTTTTTTTTTTACCTTAGCCAAGACAATCAGCAAAATGAATTTTCAGAATTCCGAAATACAAGGACGGATTCGGATTTGGAAAGAAAAAGAAAGTTCAGGTAAAGAGAAATAGTGTATGTACATTGAATGTTTTTAGCTAGACTTAAACAGCGATCACTCCTAACCTAACACAGCAAAAGAAGCAAGGAATATGAGGAGCAAACTCAGAACGTAATCCATCTTTTTCTAAAAGAAGTTTACAACATTTCACAACAAATGAGCTTACAGAGAACGAATTTGGAGCCAAATATTTAGAAACTGGATTGATATAAACGGTGTTAACTTTTATTACTAAAATAAGCTACTAGTAGTGGTGGCCGCAAGCGATACAGATACAAAACCCAAGATGGTAACTAATGTAATCAAATTTCCAAAGATGACAAGAGCTCCAACGTGCAGCGGAAATTATTTTTTTTTTTCAAGTCTTCCAAAAAAACAAACAAAACATCCGTGCTTCTTGATAGTTGATTCCATTTCGCCCCGGTAAAGGCAATCGGTAACATGAATTTTGAGTATTTCGAAACACATGGATGGATTTGGATTTAGAAAAAAAAAGTTAAGGCAAAGGGAAATAGTGCATGTACATCGAATGTTTTCAGCTAGACTTAAGCAGGAATCAGGCCCAACACAGCAAAAAGCAAGGTATAGGAGGAGCAAGTTCGGAAAGCATTCCACCCTTTTCTGAAAGCAGTTGACAGCATTTTACAAGAGATGTGCTTTCAGAGGAAGAATTTGAAGCAAATATTCAGAGACTGGATTCAAATAAACGCTGTTAACTTTTATTAATAAAATAAGCTACCAGTAGTGATAACAAGTAAGCGAAACTGATGCAAAGCCAAAGATGGTAACTAATGTAATCAAATTCCCCAAAGATGACAAGAACTGTCCAACCGTGCAGCGGAAATGTGATTCTTCTTTTCAAGTCTTCCACTAAAACAAACAAACACCCGTGCTTCTTGAGAGTTGATTCCATTTCGCCCCGGTAAAGGCAATCGGTAACATGAATTTTGAGTATTTCGAAACACATGGATGGATTTGGATTTAGAAAAAAAAAGTTAAGGCAAAGGGAAATAGTGCATGTACATCGAATGTTTACAGCTAGACTTAAGCAGGAATCAGGCCCAACACAGCAAGAAACAAGGTATAGGAGAAGCAAGTTCGGAAAGCATTCCACCCTTTTCTGAAAGCAGTTGACAGTATTTTACAAGAGATGTGCTTTCAGAGGAAGAATTTGGAGCAAATATTCAGAGACTGGATTCAAATAAACGCTGTTAACTTTTATTAATAAAATAAGCTACCAGTAGTGATAACAAGTAAGCGAAACTGATGCAAAACCAAAGATGGTAACTAATGTAATCAAATTCCCCAAAGATGACAAGAACTCCAACCGTGCAGCGGAAATGTGATTCTTCTTTTCAAGTCTTTCACAAAAACAAACAAAAATCCGTGCTTCTTGAGAGTTTATTCCCTTTCGCCCCAGTAAAGGCAATCGGTAAAATGAATTTTCAGAATTTCGGAACACATGGACGGATTCGGATTCGGAAAAAAAGTAAAGGCAAAGGGAAATAGTGCATGTACATCGAATGTTTTCAGCTAGACTTAAGCAGCAATCAGGCCCAACACAGCAAGAAGCAAGGAATAGGAGGAGCAGGCTCGGAAAGCAATCCATCCTTTTCTGAAAGAAGAAGCCGCCGACATTTGGCAAGAGACGAGCTTTCACGAGCCGATGAACATCACCTTACGAATGAAAAAGTTCCGACACCTACCGACTTAAAGAAGGGATGGATGGAATCTTTCAATTTCGGCTTCTTTTCGATTCGTTTGGGAACAAATTGAAAAAGGAGGCCTTTTTTTTTTCTTTCATCTTTTCTTCAGCCCTCTTCGTCTTATCTTTGCAGTTGAGGTGTGATATATGAAGGCGATATATTATGCGTAGCGTATGGCGTTAGGGTATAGATACTTTAAAATTGAAAGAATTTTCCATAAGACAGATTGCACTTTAATGTTTAATGAATAACGTTATTAGGATGGAATTGTGTTATAAATCTTTCATCAAGATATACCTTTTCAGAATAATATTATGCGCAGCAGTAAAAAGAACTTTTTTTTTTGGCACATAAGTATTGATGGTAGGAAATTCTAGGTTAGGAATAAAACAGTCTATTCCAGATCAGCATCTAACTGGCCCGATTTTTCAAAACCGAAGCAAAATCTTTGCAGGTATCGAATAATTGATGTGTTTTTGAAAGGCATCGACATCATTGATTTATACGAATGTGTTTACTTTCTTTAAAATTTATTATCAAACTTTTTTTATATACTAATATTGAACTAGTTCACTTTTTGAACTTCAACGCTGCTTTATAGTAGAAAAAAAAGTAAGCTCCAAAAAGATTAAAGTACATACTTCCAGAAAAAATTCTACCTTTCCCCCAGGAATTACAAAAATTCTCAACTTTTTCTTTCAGAACTAAAACATCCGATTGACTTTTCCAGGTTTTGTATGGGAGCGACACTCCGCTAAAACACTTATATAATTACTAACGTATTCAACGAATGTTAAAAAATGTCTTTTTTAATATTAAAAATAACTTATTTGATTTTTTTAAACAATTTAGAAGAAACCGTTCTTTATTAAAATTTAAAAAGTACAAATTATCTCACTTAAGAAATCATTTCAAATGCTAATGCCAGAAATGAAAGCCTGAATAATTCCTCAACAGTAGACACATTCTGCAAAATATTGTTTACCTGGTGCATTATTGTATGAATAATCTTGATAAAATTTTGAGCATAGTGCCTTTTTGGAATTAATTGGCGTTCTGTTGTAAGCATGCACGTTTTCTCTTGATTTCATGGTATTTTTGATGTTTTACACTCACTATAACTAGATGGTGCAAGCTACGAAATGATCTGTAGCATTCAGAATAGCTCTTATTTACAGACACACCAATTTCAATTACTAGTATCAAGAGGATTCCAGCACCGAGATTTTCGTCAGAAAATAAAGAACTGGGGTAATTCAAGCAACGTTTATCATGTTTCCCACCTCAATAAATATTATTCTACAACAAAGAATAAATATAAACTATTCATTTTAATTACAAAATACAGTTAATAGCGTAGCTTTCAAAACCTTCAAAATATCGTTTGTTTTCAGAAACGTTGCCACCATTAAAGTCAGAACTTTGAATTTTAACATTACTCTTCGAAACAGTTAACGAAGCACTAGTTACTATGACTAATCAGTTCTTCTCATATGCTTTCAAACGTTACAGTTTTCTCCATACGCTTCAACATTCATTTAAAAACAATTTGATGAAAAACATTCTTTATTTAATTTCAAAAATGTTTAAATATAGATATCATCTTAATCATTTTAAAACCTCCTCTCCAAATTCAATGTCAGAATAATAATTCCCCGGCAGCAGCCTAATTTTAGCAAAATATTGCACACATAGCACATGATTGGATTTTTTATGCTTCAGATTCTATACATATTTCCTTTTGAGTTCATTGCATTCTTCATGTTTTACACTCACTGTGTTACACTTATTAGATGGTACAAGCTATGGAATGATATAACACACTAAGTTTCATCGCTAGCATCAAGAGAAAACTAGAAGTGGGATTTGATTCAATAAATAATGCGTAAAGGTAATTCAAGCACAGTTATATTGTACCCCTCTTTAATAAATACTCTTCCACCAACTACAACGAATAAATATCAACTATCCATTTTAATTGCAAATCAACTTAATGTCGGAGTAAAATAAACATTTAAAATATCGTTTGTTTTCAGAAACGTTGCCACCATTAAAGTCAGAACTTTGCCTTTTAACATTACTGTTCGAAAGAGTTAACGAAGCAGTAGTTCCTATGCCTAATCAGTTCCCTCCTTATGCTTTCAAAGGTTACAGTTTTCCAGATAGCACAAACGCTTCAACGTTCTTCCACGAGTATGTCGTCCACTCAAATATTTACCTTTCGGTGAAAGGTTCTATCGCATTGTCAGGTGTATTCAGTAAAAGTACAGTTGTTGACGAGACAATGAACTCTCCGAGTGTTTTGTCTTCAGTCAACAAGTGCGCGATAAATTCAAAAGTCCTGAGTTCTTTCGCGAATGAGTAAACATTCGAAGCGCATTCGAAATAGCAAATTTACTTTTACGCGATGGCTTTTGTTTTGTGAATGTTGAATCTCTTATGGAAGTGGGTTTAGGGAGAAAAATTCATGAATTCAGCTCGTCGGATCACAAGTAAAAGATTTATTCTCTACGAGTAGAGATCAAAAATAAATTTAAGATCATTTTGCAGAAAATTACTTATACATATTAAACTTTAAAAAAAATTATGCTTAATCGGTCTTGTCTGTGTTTAAACTTTATTCCATTTTTAAAATAACTTTTTTGGAGTGGGGGGGCATGCAAAGATAATGAAATACTTATAAAGCTTTAACATGTGGAATTTAAGCACGGCACAACCGCATATGTGTTTTATAACAAAAGCACTAAAACATCCTATTAATATATAGGGCCTACAGGCTATCAAAGTTGTGATTGGAAGAGTGGAAGCAGTGCCTAAAATTTCTAATAAGAATGACAACAAGTATGAATATTTATAATCAATGGGTGAAAAAAAAATAATAAAAAGCGAAAATATTTATAGTTAGCATAAAGCGACAGTTGTTGACAAAAAGAGGTAACAAAATAAAAACAGAAAGCAATTCATTGATTCAATTAAAAACAGCTAAAAACACTTCAACGCCTGTTACAATTAACTTTGAAACTTCGAGTTAGCGAAATTGTGTGAAAATTTGATAAAAATTGAACAAGAAAAGATCAAACTTAAATAGTCGGGAAAACGCTTCAAGGTACAGAACTAGGTGCTCGAACTTACTTAAAGCCAAATTTCATGGAAATCGACCAAAATGTTGGTCTTAAGTGAGTATCAAATACGTTTACTAGTCAAATACGTAACGTATATATAGACAAGAAAATAATAATAATTTCATTTTAACGGAGAATATTCAAGTTAGTAAAATGACTAACATATCCCGGCATTTTCGTTAGTGAAGGTATAATTTTCTACGTTAAAATTCTTTTCTTTTATGCTTTTAAACATCTTAATGCAAAGTATTTCTTCTACAACATCCGTTCAGTACAATCAATCATCGCAGCTATGAAAACCTCTCTTAAATTCTTCTTCGGACCGGCAATGCAAAGTTACCCGTTTCACGACATGATGTTGGACTCGCACACATGTACCTGAATAAATCATCAAAGAAAACGGCAAAGGCAACTGAAAACGCAAGCCAGATGTTAAGTGCCAAGCAAACCTTTTAAAAAGAAACTATTAGCATTAAGAGATTGAGAAAGGAAATTTAATTTGAACAACATATCAGAGGCAGAAATAAAAATAAACCAAAAAAAGTTATCAAACATGCTCCATAAAAACTTCAATCATGCGTAACTCGCATAGAACACGGTTGAACTTGTTTAACGCATGACATAAATCATACTTGTGATAAACCTAAGCAAAAGTGATTGTAGAATTTTTCGGCAACAAAAGCAGTCAAGTCGGGGAGACTTTGAAAAGATACCATCAATCTTCATAAATTAATATCTCTCATGGCTCCAGTTGTTATTGGCTGGCGAGATGGCTTCATTGTGAGAGGAAATCTGCAAAGATATATCTTGCGCATACATTCATTTCATGGATCTGACATGCGGTAACCGAAAGGTAATCGATATACAGTTCCTCCATGCCCTCATGCCGGCGGAAACAAAGTCACAACTAGCACTCGATGCAGCTCGGACCCAGCGCAACAACCATTCGTCTTGGTCGGATTGAAATGGCAGGCATTAATGTAACAAAGCGAAGCCCTTGTCGCTGGAGCAGAAGTAATTCCTCATGATCGTTACTTACTCCACTCTCCAGTGACAAGAGCCGAGGAATTTATTCCGGGAAAATATTGCGTGGGACTAAATTAAAGTGTTCGGAGGAAAGGTGCTGCGGTCTAATGGTTAATAAAGAGTAGAATGAATTAAGTTATAGAATTGAGCTTCATCGCTAACCTTACCAACAATGTGCGAGGGAAGGGGGGGATAATGGGCAATTCATAAATATGGAATGAACTCCTGTTAGTCGGGTTATTTAGTTTTTAGAATAATAACAACAAAATCTACAGTATCAAAGGTAATGTAGAGAAAATAGCAATCATATTTCGCTTCATCATATAGAAATCAATCCATTGGAAAGTAATTCCTCGTGGGACTAAATTACAGCGTAAAGACTGCGGAGAAAAGTGCCGCAGTCCACTGGTTAATAAATGACTGAATGAATCAAAGTATAGAATTTAGGTTCATCGCTAACTTTACCAGAACTGGAGAGTGGGCCATTTAGTTTTTAGAGTATTAACAACTAAAAGTACAGTATCAAAGATATAGTAAAGAAATGAACAATCATATTTTATTATATAGAAATAAATCAATTGCAAAGTAATTCATCACGATCGTTACTTACTCCACTCTCGAGTGACAAGAGCCTAGGAATTTGTTCGAGGAAAATATTGCATGGAGCTAAATTAAAGTGTTCGGAAGAAAGGTACTGCGGTCTAATGGTTAACAAAGGGTAGAATGAATCAAGTTAAAGAATTTAGGTTCATCGGTAACTTTACCAGAAATAAGTCCATATGTTGGGAAGTAAAGGGCCGTTCAGAAATATTATATACACTAGTGCATCTTGGAATTATTTAGTTTAAAGAGTGTTACTAATAGTTAGTATCAGAGATACTGTTGTTTCCTTATGATCATCCACTCTCTAGTGACAAGAGCCGAGGAATTTATTCCGGGAAAATATTGCATGGGACCAAATTAAAGGGTTCGGAAGAAAGGTGCCGCGGTCTAATGGTTAGTAAAAATAAATGGTAGAATGAATCAAGTTATAGAATTTAGGTTCATTGGTAATTTTACAATAAATGTATCAAAGAGGGAGGAAATGAAGAAAAAATTATAAAATATTGGATACAATCATGCATTTGGAACTTTTTAGCTTCAAAAGTATTACTAATAGTTTGTATCAAAGATACTGTAGTTTCCTCATGATTGCTACGTACTCCACTCTCCAGTGACAGAGCCTAGGAATTTATTCCGGAAAAATGTTGCATGGGACTAAATTATTAAGGGTGGGTTAGTAAATGGTAGAATGAATGAAGTTATAGAAATGTGCTTTATCACTAACTTTACCAGAAATGTGACAAAAAAGGAGGAAATAAAGGAAAAATTAAAAAAAAAAAGATAAAATCCTATAACTGGGGCCATTTAATTTTTAGAGTGCTAATAACTAAAACTACAGCATCAAAGATAATGTGCAATTCTACCGTTATGGGCGTAACAATCAAACTTTATACACGCATAATTACAATTCGGTAGGATAAAGATCCACAATTTTTCAATCTTATGTAATTTGATGTCATGTATGTTACGAATTTCGGTTCGGATTTTTTTATTACAAAAAATATCAATTATGTTTAGATTATTACCTATGTAACGATGGAGACGATCATATTTCATTATATCGAAATCAATCATTGGTAAAGTGATCATTACTTATTTCACTCTCCATAGTCAGACAGCCAAGGGATTTATTCCGGAAAATATTACATTTGACTAAATTAAAGTGGCACTAGATATATCTGGAGGAAAGATGTCGCGTTCTAACGTTTAATAAAGGGTTAGATAAATTAAGTTACAGAATGTGAGCTTCATCGGTGACCATGCCAGAAATGTGTCAAAGAATAGGGAAATAAATAGCGATTAATAAATGTTGGACCAATTCCTCTTATTTGTGTCATTTAGTTTAGAGAGCTCTAACAACTAAAACCACAATATCAGAAGAAATGTTAAGAAAATGACGATCATTTTTCGTTATATAAAAATCAATTGGACATTAATTCCTCATAACCCTTACTCACTCCTCCAGTGACAGAGCCTAGGGATTTATTCCGGAAAATATTGCATAGGGCTGAATTCGCGCCAGATATCTTCGGAGAAAAAGTACTGCACGCTAACGGTTAATAAAGGATCAGATAAATCATGTTATAGAATTGAGCTTCATTGCTAACTTTACTGGATTGAAATGGCGAGACCTATGTCAATAAGGGGCGATTCAGAAGTATGGGATAAACTCATTTTACTGGGGCCATTTAGTTCTAACTAATACTGTAGTTTTAGTAACTAAATCTACAGTATCAAAGGTATGTAAGGAGCACGGCGATCAGGTTTCAGTAGAAAGATTATGACCATATATTCTGTATTATGAATTAAGAGCTATTTTCGAGATATTGCTCTACTACTGAAAAAACAGGTGTTCTAAGCTCACTTAGTAGGAGCGGGGTGGGGGGGGGGGGGTTTAGGATATTTATTAGAACCCCATAAAGAATAGATTTAAAAAATCTACAGCTTTCCGCCAATTACTTCTGAATTCGATGTTTTATTCAATCCCTAACCACTGGCCTATACGCGAAGATCAACATACAGCCGTTTTTTTTTAGAAAACATGTCAAGCTCATGGCACCTAATATGATGATGTTTAAACATATAGTAATCTTAAGTTATGAAATTTAGATAAGGAGAGCCTTTCGAAGATATTTCGGCAAGGTATCTGTAATTATAGATATAAATTAACAAACCGTATTGACGTAAAACGGCAGTTGCCCATGAATGAGAAAAAGTGGCATAAAAGATAAACACTTGTAGGCATTCCAAGGGTGTTTCGAATTCTTTAGCGCAAGGGCAAGGTTAAAGTTAATACGACTACCTGCCATAAAAATTTAGTGGACGAAATTCAAGAGCGCGCCATCGAGCTGAAAGATATTAAAGAAACAATCAAGTCGATTTATAGTCTGTTCGTCCAATTATAAACGCTTTATGACGATGAGTCGATAAAGGATAGCCGTCTGTCATCAGAATTCGTTTAGGGCATCAGAGAGCGCAGTTCAGCTACTAAACACTTTAACGACAATGGCGGCAGTTAGGATGAGCCACCCGTTCGAATAGGGGGTGTCGTCGAACAAACAGAATCATAAGCTCGTAAACTGTAAAAGTTCCGGAGCCAGGTCCCGAAATCGACAAGAGAAATGGCGGGAAATATAAATAAATAAGAGGCAACCTGGACAGAGACTGCGGATAATGGACGCAATTTTCCACGTTTACGAGTAAAGCTTAAGTTTATTACCGAGGGGATTTCGAGGAAGGGGGCAAACAAAATAAAATCTTCCTTTATTCTTCCTCTGTCTCAGAGCTTAAGAGCGAAATGAAAATTATGAGATATTGCTTCCAGAAGCGACTTAGGTAGAAATAAAACGATAGAAATTTTTCCGATAGAAGAATCGATTGATGGGGAATCGATGTTACGTGTTGCGGCGATCGATGTGTTGCTTTGAGAGGTAAAATTAAAGACGGATAATTGAGCAGTAAGGTGTGAAACGAATCAAAATTTCGAACTCGGGACTGATGCTAAATCACTGCTAGATAATGCCGTTTTCAAAGATAGCTAATCCACATCAAACAAGAAAGAAATTCTAGAAATAGAAAAAACTGATGCAGGAAAAAACATTTCATAAAAATCGGGAAATAAAGGGTTGGAGGACTAAAAACAGTTAGCCTATACCGTAAGCCTTAAACACCTGTATAAAATACGCTATTTTTACTTAGTAAGGATGTATGATTTTCTAAACATATTTTCTACGAGTAAAGACTTTTAACTTTTTTCCAATAAAAGAATGGGCCTTACATTTTCATCTTAATATGAGAAACGATTGCAAGCTGACTAAACTACTCTTCTTAAGATTTCGAAACTGCCAAAAAAGGCAAATTTAAATGTATTTACAAAAAGTGTAATAGCAACAAATATAAAGTTTCAGTTTTATTTTGTGAAATTGAAGCTGGTTCTAGGGTATAAAAGCAACTTAAGTAAAATTAAGAACTTTATTTACGAACTTTCAATTTTGGCCACAGTAAATATTTATACATACTTGTACTAGTATCGAAAACAAAAGAATATAAACTACAGGGAAAGCCAATTTATAAGGGAAAAAATAGGCCTCTAAAGAATATAAAAGTCCAAATTACTCTTTCAATATAAGATAAACTACCTCCCCTACAGAATCATATAAACAGTTGATTTTTAAACAGTCATTGCAATTGAATTAAGGTCTTCAAGGCCAGTATTGATACAAGAAATACCTTTCAGGTCTACAAGTTATAAACTTTCCAGGACTTTTCTGGCAGACGTTTCGCCAAACACGTCGAAGGCTTGTTAAAAGTACCAATGAAACAACGAAAGTAGTGTTATAAAAGCTTTTTAGAACCCTGTTTTGAACGACATATGTCACTTAGTAACATAAGACAAAGGAAAATGCGTGTACGTATGTGTCAGGTGTGAATTGAAGTCGAACTCTGTTTCGGTCCAGCTTTAATGGAAAAAATAAATTTCCTTTTCACCCAACATTGGTCACAACTTTGGATTCAATTGGCGTTGCGGAACTCGAACTTTTACAAATTAACCTCCACGATGTGAGAGTACATTTTTACCAAGCCTGAAAATACCCCTTGATATTTTTAAGGCGGGAGAAATTCATTTTGAAACAGTGAAAGACATGAAACTGGTGAAGGACAAAAAGTAAGAATGAAGAACATGTTTTAAATCTCTTCACGAAAAATTAGCAAAAAAAAAAAAAAAAAAAAGATACAGAGACAAAGACTTGAACAAATAAATCAAATGATTCGATAATGTATTATATTAAGAAAAAAATAATGAATTTCATTTCTATAAATATTTTAAGATTATCATTTGCTTTTGAGAAAAGAAACCCTATAAATGTTCCGCGTACGCGACACCAAAACTTAAAATTCCAAACTCGCTCTCAATTCTCGCTTCCGATAAGCAAACATACAGATCAACAAAAGATGGAGTGAAACATCTCCTAATATACTGTAAATACAGCAACGCACCTGCAGTCTCGTTCTTTACAAAGAAGACATCGAGAAGCAGGTTAATGAAGCAAGGCACAGAGGCAAAACAAGAATCATTTTATCAAGAGGCAACTAAAGAAAGGGGACGGCATACATGTTAATAATTTAATCTGGAAAATATTTCTGCAACAAACATGCAGTTGTTTGCAAAATGGACGAAGACACAAGACCGAAGACCCTTTTTTAAACAAATTTTCTTTAAAGAAAAATAACATAAAGAGAAGAAACTTAAATAATTGGTATGAATCGATAAAATATATGAAAAAAAAATCCACTTCTCCAAATACTTTAAGTTCATCATTTCCCTTCAGAAAAAAAATACTAAGGAGACTATCAAGTCTCACTTACGCGACACTAAAGTAATCAAAACATAAAATTCAAAACTCGCTTCCGATAAGCAAACATACAGATTAACAAAAGATGGTGTGAAACATCTCCTAATACAGTAAATACAGCAACGCACCTGCAAACTCGTTCCATACAAAAGCGACATCGAGTAGCAGGTTAATGAAGCAAGGCACAGAGGCAACGCAAAAGCTTCATTTTATCCAGGCAGTAACAAAGGAATTATATTTAAAAAAGGAAGAGGGGGAGTTTTCAACGCGAGAAAGCGGGACGTAAATTTGAAGGCACAACGTCGGGAGTCAGGAAACGGGGAAAAAATTGGAAGAAAATAATTAGAAAAGGCGTCGCTGTATTTAGTTGGATAGAGGAAAACACTGAGGAATTGAACTGCGACAGAATGCAAAAGGGAGATACAGTTATTATTGATCGTCCTGGAGCTTGCCGTGTTAAGAAGCGATGACGTCACTTTGCTTCACACGGCAACAATGGGAACACGCAAATGGATTATTGGCTTCTAATTTTCAAGTGGTTTCAATACGTAGCTGGAGATTTTAGATGTGATTCCGAAGATATCTATGATTTTTTGAAGCTGTCATCTACTTATATTAAAAACTGAGTATCTAACTATCTTTCTATCTTTCTATGTCACGCTTATTTCTCCTGAACGCCAATGAACTGAAAGTCGAACCAGGTACCGATACATAGGTAATTTTTCAGGCTTCATTAGTTTCAATCTATATGATTATACGATTTTAATTAGCGAAGATATCAATTAATAAGTAGTCAAGTTTAAAGCGATTAAGCCTAAAAAATGATTAAACGTCCAAGACATTTATTTCTTACCGTTGCCATTTGAATAAAAACGTTAATTAAATTATTGAACTGTTTAAAATTCCAAGATATTTCTTTCCTACCGTTGCCATTTTGAATTAAAACGTTAATTAAATTATTGAACTATTTAAAATTCCAAGATATTTATTTCTTTCCGTTGCGATTTTAAATTAAAACGTTAATTAAATTGAACTTTTTAAAATGAAAGAGTTATTTTTTTCCATTGTCATTTTGAATACGTGTTATAACACAGTTCTAACAATTGTTTTTATTCTAATTATTAATGACATTTTTTCTCTGGTACCATTTTGAAAATGTGTTTTTAAATAAAATTGCAATTGCTGTTTTTAGAAGGGACTTTTTTTGGCTGCGATCCAAATATTAAAAGAACTTTTTCGTTTAGAATTTTGCAATTAATTTTACAGGAAGAAAGCGGTTTGGATATAATTGTTTTTGGAAAGGAATTTTATTTGTTATTTAGGGAGAGTGCTAAGTATGCGCTACTTGACATCGTCTTTATTTTTGAGGAAGCATGTGCAAATAATTCGATTGATTCTTTGATGCAGGAAAGCTTTTTAGCGAGCCGCTTTAGCGGGGAGTAGTTTATTAAACTTTTCCTTGGTACTTTAAAGGCGAGCCGCCTTGGCGGCGAGTAGTGAATTGAAACTTTCCTCGCTACTGTAAAGGCGAGCCGCCTTGACGGCGAGTAAACTGTTTAAACTTTCCTCATTTCTTTAAAGGCGAGCCGCCTTGGTGGCGAGTAGTTTTCTCAAACTGCCTTCACTACATTACAGCCCGTGCAACGCCGGGCTACGCAGCTAGTTTTAATTTAATTCTGCACTGCAAAAAAGGAACTGTTGTTTTAAGAGTATAATACTAGCAGCCGAGGTTCAATTCAAAACTGTAAAATGCTCGGTAATAAACTGTAAAATTAGAAATTTTAGTTTATTGCCATTAAATTTAGCTGTATCATACTGTAAAAACAGCTGTATAATACTGGCGGCAGAGGTTTTAGTTTAGAACTGAAATGCACGGTAATAAACTGTTAAATAAGCGATTTTAGTTTATTACTGCAAAATTAGCAATTTTACATATTAGTACTGTAACATTAGAAATTTTTAAAGTTTATTACTCTAAAATTAGCTGCATTATACTGCAAAAACAACATTCAGTTTTTACAGTGTAACTAATAAACGATATCAATATGACAAAGTATAAGCAACAATTAACTTACAAAAATATATTTGCATATTAGCATTTAATCTGTACGAAAGCCTGGGATGGTGGATTGGTTGGGAAATGAAAATCGGGGGAAGCGGGATTTTAAAAAATGAAGAATCAATAAGTTCGAGTTTTATTTTTATTTCACTATATATTACCAACATTGCGACAATTATTAACAACATTTACTAACTGATTAGTAAAAACGCTTATTAAGTGATATCAGGACGCCACTGTATACAATATAAGTATAACGAGACGATGAAAAGAAAAACATAACACTTTAGCGCTTTCAGAGAACACTACAAATGTATTGCATACAACATTGGTTAAAATCGAGCTTTTTTTTAATCATAAATTTTTAATTTATCTGACGATATATGGTTGAGATGATAAGCAAAGCATTTCGCTTGCTTAGTAATTTCGCCACACACAGATAGCAATTAATAAATCAAATATCCAGAGTCCGACAAAACCAAAAGCTAAGGATATCAGAAGAAATTTTTTGGAGCTAGTAAAATTATTTCCCGCGTGATATGGCTTAATAACTAGTTACCAAGGTATTTTTTTAGTTGCCCAAGCTCGATCATACTTTGGATATCGTCGTCTCACTGTCACAGTAAGATAGATATCTTATTCACAGCAACAGTAAGATATCTTGCTCACAGCAACAGTAAGATATCTCACTGTTGTTAGGAGGCTTCGATGTCCCAGTGTTGCTCGGAGAAGACGAAATATCATAGATCAATACCTAAAGATTTTTTCTTTTAGCGATTTAAACCTTTACCTAACATTTAAGCATACATCGACGATGGAAAACAAGCAAAACAATCTGATTATTCAGTGGTTTCGAAAAAAACAAAGAAATCTTTCCACAATACGATAAAGGTAACTTTTTTCAATTTCAAAATCACGTCTTTCTCCAAGCTAATTCATCTGTGAAAACAAAGCAAGTTTTCTAACGAAAATAATTTTTAAATTTCAATAATGCGAACTAGAAGTAATGATATTTGAGACACGATAAAATGGTCGCAATTAATATTCTGTAAAAAGATACATTTTGAAAAATATTCAAAAATTAATCAAATTTACCTTTTTTGAAAGAAGAACGTACTTAACTAAAAGAGAATCAATCATTACTGCATAAAAAATTCAATTATTCAAAAAAAGAAAAAAAAAAAAAACAGCATTCAACAAAAAATAAGCAGATACTTAGTCTTTAAAAATATTTCTTTTCAGGAGGAGGGAATGGAGAAAAGAGTAAAGGAGATACGCTTCGTAAAAAAACGATTAAATAACCAAGTAATTACGTAGCAACGTTTTATATTTAAAAACACAAACGAAATACATTATTCTATGCTAAAAATGAAAGGAAAACCAAACTAGAAGAATCAGATTGAAAAATCTTCGTTTAAGGTGCAGTACATGTGCCTGTTTCAAGAAAAGCCAATGATGGAAAAAAAGAAGGGGCGGGGGTCATCGTAATTAAAGACCGTAATAATTTCAGTGACACAAAAATAATTTTTATTTATTTTTTTCTTGTGCTTAGAATTTAATACAAATAGGAGCTAAAATCAGCGGGAAAAAATTGAAAAATAAATTTTAAAAATTACAGCGAAACCGGTAAAAAGTTCTTTTAAAGAACCAAAAAGGTGTAAGCAATATTTATTTTTTTAAAGGAGCGAAAATAACATTTTCTTGAAAGCTCAGTACTTGAAAGTGAATTATAAAATACACATGCTTTCTACCACGATGAGCATTAGCTTTGTATCACGATAAGTATTTTTGAGAAACATGTCAAAAGATTAATGCAATTTTTAGGTAACAACAATTTTCTCAAATTTCACAACTCTGATAGAAATAACCGTCATCAACGAAAATATTTCCGGAAAAATAATAATTAGCTTCTTTGTACTAATTAGGCTCAAAATTATTAGTACTAAAGCTTACAATAGATTTGTGAAGTTCCGATGAATGCTACCTTTTAAAGCGATAATTAGTTTATTATAAACCATACACTTAAAACTTACAGAATGTAAACATTAAATTTTGCGGTTGGTTTGTTGCTTCTCCCAAAACGTTTGTGTGAGAAAAACATTTCTGAGGGAAAATGAAGTTCCTCTGGAAGAGGAGCAGAGCACAGGCCATGATCTAGAGAAGGATAAATTGTTAAACGAAAAACTAATTTAATATTCCCCAAAACTTAAAAAAAAACCTCAAAGTAAAAAGTAAAAACGAAAGTTCTCATTATAGCTATCTAAAATGATACATGAAATAAATTAGAAATCGAAAACCATCCGCCAACATAAAAGGTTGTAGCCAATACCAATTCGTGCATGTGCTCCGCATAATTCAACAACACCTGTATAAATAAAAATTTAACACAAAGGTACTTTAAACGGGTTATTTTCTCATGGCATGGTAAAAGTGAACTACCTTTTACATTTTAAACAACAAATTCGCATTTCCACCTTTAACCATGAAGTTTTAAGTAAACTTAACCATTAAAATCCTTTTGCAAAACTGCAAAATAAACATAAAAATCAGGCCCGTCATTTAGGGGGGGGGGTCAATTGCTCCCCCCCCCCGCTTTGAGAAATCAATGTATTTACATATAAGTTGGCGTGGTTTTTTATATTCTCCGGTGAAATTGCATGGTGTTTGGACCCTTTGCCCCCCCCCCTGGAAAAACTTGAAATGACGGCCCTGATAAAATTAAACTAAACTTAACTATGAAATAAATAAACAATAAAGTAAAGAATTTAATTGCCTGAAGCCTGGGATACTTTATTCGATAGTAAAATACTCTACTACTTGTTGAAAAATGGCAAGAGCGCTCTATAAAGTAAAGTAAAGGGCTAAAACATAACAGCCCACGCCCAAAATCTTTGAGAAAAACAACATTGATTGTGTGATAAAACATCACAAAACCAATGATGAAATAGTAGCATTAATTGTAAGTTACCTTCTCTTTAAGTAACACGTAAAAACAACGTCAAGTACAAAACAGATAACCAGTCAAAACTGTTAAACCATGTGATAAAACACCCATGACATAAATTGCAGGATGCTCCAGTACATGATTTTTCTTCTTACTAAACACTAATAAGCACTTTTTTACAAGCCCATCCCTTTTCTAACAAGATAAAAATCGCTGGTAATAACATCTTTGATCAAGATCTCCCTCCTAAATCGCATTAAATACACCCTTTCAAGACTCCCCAAGCAATTACTCTTTTATGTACATAGCAATCACCGATTGATAAGGTTCGATGCTTTTCATCCCTTCCCGGTTATTTCTGCATGCACTTATTTCTTTTAAAAACACGTAATACTTAAAATTTTTCCCTTTTGCTGTCAATAATTGCCTTTTTATTTTTTGCTTTTTCCAGTGTTAAAAAAAGTATAAAAGTGGTGTTTTGAGATATTATAAATATAAAATGAATAAATAAATAACATAGCGTAAAAAAATATTTAAAGCTTTATTTGGAAAACAAATTATACAAACAAATGTTTCTGTGGCTTGGTTCTAAAAGGGCCAATGTCAATTTTTTCACATTCTGTGTTATTTACATCAAAAGTTTCCAATTTAGTAATACTCTAATTCTACAAAGGCCAATGTCTAATATCAAACTAAAATTGGTTGTATTTGCATTATAATGTCAGCCAATGTCATATACACACAATGTCATAATATTTACATAAAATAGTAACAGGTTAAAAAATTTCATATGATAAAATAATGTTTCTTTACACTAAAAATAAACAAATACCAAAAAATAATAATGGGAATCTTAATATAAGAAAGTTATAGCATTCTAAAAAATTTCAAATATCTTTCATCGCCTTTTTCTCGAAACTAATATTTTTGACTTAGGCCCTTTTAGAACCAAGCCACAGATTTTATTTGTAATGGAAACAAATTTGTGATATTTGATTGATATATTTATTATTATTACTATTATATAACATTTTAATAATTTATAAAGCTAAAATATTTTATCGAAATATTGATTAATATTCAAAAGTCGATTCAAATGAAAAGGAAAATAATTTTAAAAAAACTTCCTAATTTCATGAAACAAGAATTTAATTTTTAAACATTTAACTCAATTACTTTAATTACTTTTGGATTGAGTATGCGTTGAGCTCAAATATTTTTAATTCATGCATTTAAAAATGATCGTGTTCGTGCATTTTAATGTGTTTCTTCATAAGTGAACTGTACAATTAACAACATTGTGCACATATCTTTACATATTTTTCTATTATTGCTGCGAAACAAGTTGCTTCGCTCAAAGTATCAGTTGAGTATAAATTTCTTAGTGAAAGCATTAGAAAGTAACCTGCTCGTGGGTTTTTATCAGGGCTGCGGAGTCGGAGGAAAAATGGTCGACTCCGACTCCGACTCCGGGATTTTAAAACTTTCGACTCCGACTCCGACTCCCGACTCCTGCTTTTTTTAAAATTATTTATTTTTTTACCCAAATGTGAAGAGGGAAAAACCCTAAACAAAGGTTGAAATATTAAGTCCATTTTTAAGAGTTTCATTTTTATTCATGTTCGTAGCCAGGACTCACTTTAGGGGGGGGGGGAGCAAGCTGGGGTATCCCAGTTGGAGGTCATGGGAGGTCATTGTGACCTCTCAAAAGTTCAATTTGCTCATGAATTCTCGCAGGTAATTTCACCACATTTACCTCAATTCTCGGAGATCACTGTGACCTCCCAAAAAGTTCATTTTCTCCAGAGCAAAAGACAAGTGCCGCTCTTGTCATTTGACTCCGTACAAAACTAATCCTTTTCTTGTTAAGTGGCCAGATTTTATTTTAACACAATGCATTTTTGCTGCAAATATTTTTTATTATCTTGCATAAGCCCATACATAGCAATTCGTTTCACAAAGCAGACCCGCCATTTTGAAGCCCTTTTTAATGATCCTAGATGCTTAGGATTCGGATATTGGACGCTGAAAATTTGTATCTGTTAGTTTCAAAGACATGTTTTCACCACCATAAAATTTCATCCAAATCGGAGGTGGTCGGAGTCGGAGTCGACATGTTTTTCAGCGACTCCGACTCCGACTCCTTTAGTCCAAAATCAGTCCGACTCCGACTCTTCGACTCCGACTCCGCAGCCCTGGTTTTTATGCGTTTTTCCAGCAGCGTATCTCAAAGCATAATTAGCAAAATACTCTGCATCTTTTGCACTTTCGACATTTTTATTTATGACGTTATAATTATTCAGACCGCACGTGCGCACTCTTAGCGCACGTGCGGTCCCCTCCCCCCTCCCTTGATGAACTGAAAAGCAGAGTTGTCACTGCGATCCAAAATGTTACCCCACAAATACAGGAGAACATTTGGAGGGAAGTCGAATTTCGTCTCGATGTGTTACGAGCACACGAAGGGCAATAATTTCAATATTGTTTTTTAATATCATTAATAATAATTCAATATTTTTTTACGTCACAAATAAAACTTTTTGAGTTGTAATTTACGAATACCTAATCGGTTTTTGCATATTATTTTTTGTTCGAAAGTTATGAGGTATGGAAACCTCGTCAATAATTACTGGACACCCTGTATATCTTTCTACTATTTATGAGGATAAAGTAATGCAAAATGCAACAAATATGTAATTTGTGTGACAATTTTGAAGAGGTACATGTAAGTTAAGCGTAAATTATACAATAACTGTAGAAAAATTTAAAACACAATAAATATTAAATTAAAAAAAAGAAACTTAGCAATTTTAAATATTGCAATAGTAGGACAAAATACATACATTATAACACATAAACAGTAAAATGTTGCTAGAGAAAATAAATCGCTTCGAATTAAAATTTTAATTATCAAAAATACTTAAACCCAAACCGTACAAAATGTTTTTCCTGTGAGGCATGACTCATTAAGAACCTGGAATCGCCGTAGAATATCAGATATCTAAACTCATTTAAAAAATACTTCAAAAATTGCTTTCAGTCGGAAAGACATCGAATGCAATTCCAATTAACGCAATTTTTAATAATAAAATTCTGAATAAAAATGAAAGGAAGGCCTCGAGCAGACTGTTTGATGTCACCGATATTTTCATTTATTTATTTATTTATTTATTTTTGACTTTACCGAACTTCTAATGGGAATTTATTTGCACAGATATTTTCTGTAATATTCACTTTCAGACAATATGATTTTCTAACAAACAATTTATGTCGCCCCAAAGATTATTTTCGACGACAGATCTAATCAAATTAGTGAACGGAAGAAAGCTTAAAAATAGTTACTACGTTCAGCAATAATGCGTTTAGTAAGTATTATTTTTCTGTTAGTATAGTAATCGTATTGGAATAATAACATAAATGGACACATTTTGAATGCCGCATAAAAATAGATGAATAAAGAAAAATAAATAAATAAACAAAATAAAAAAATGAAAAACATAATAAATGAGTAAATAAAAACAAATTCCCGATAAAAGTAAACAAATGTACAAAGTTAAAGGGTTCGTTAACTGAAGAACAAACTAGATGTGTGCCGTCGAAGTGAGCAGTCGAAGAAGCATTATAAAAGTTTAAAATTAAAATTGCTATACTACTTCCATTATTCAAAATTAAAATTCTGTTTAAAAACTTATTAAACTAAGTTTATTTAGTATGATTCGGTTTAAAATTATACAGATACTTTACAATCAATATATGCTGTAAGGAAAATCGAAGAACGCAAAGAATTGTTAGTTGAAATACTCTTTTGAAGCAACATGATTCCGAATTAAAAATAATGACGTATAAGAGAAAATATTACACTTCCTACTAAAAATGATAAATTTATTTGAACTTTTTCCAAATTATTGCAAGCAAAAAATAAATGAATGTCCTATTTATTAAAGCATTACTATTGACCCGGAGGGGGAAGGGAATTATCTGAAATTGGTTAAACAAATGTAAATTGACAGCTGCTATGACTTTATATGAATATTACGGCGAGAATTCGAATACCAATTAGGATGTGTTTATTGCACCGTTATAACATTCGCAAATGTCAAAAAGGAACAAGTATAGGAATTGCAAAATTCTGACAATGCTGTATCAAACAAGGTAGGCAATAAGTTATATTTTTTTTCGATGTATAAATTTAGTTGTATGGTTACATCATCATTTTTGAACACCGAATAAAAAATTTTTTGCACTAAATGCGTAGAGAAATAAAATTAACTTTACACAAAGGAACATAAAATTCATAACTTGACATTATATAAGGATCACTCTCAAACAAATAATAGGCAGATAAACTGAAAAATGATGTGTAAGTATTTGTCATAAGAGTTAAGTAACGTTTTTTAAACCTTCGCATCGTATTTAAAAGAAGGTAAGATATGTAAAATGTGCATTTTACGTGTAAGAACAAAAAATTAAACTAACACGCATAAATAAGTAGTTATTTAAGTTCAGAAAGATTATTTTCAGTAAGCATTATCTGGCCCATAACTCTTTCAAATCGATTATTTAGGTTCATATATCATTCAAGCGCTCCCAGCTGAGCGGATTTGCATATTCAAAAAGCTAAGTGACGAATGGAGGATCGTAAAGCCTTCACATTTTACAAATGAAAAATAGCGATTACATATTTTCCAGTCACGCAAACGATGCTGTTACTTTCCTGACAGCCTATTTGTTTTTCAACAGAGTTTTTTTTATGAATATAATACTACTATTTTTAACAATACTGTCGTCCCCGCTGAATCGGGTAACGGATAAACAAATATCCCGCTTATACGAATAAAATATTTAGGAACCGATGTCATAGACGTAATGTTAAAAATCCCCGCTTAATCGAATACCCCGTTTAATTGAATAATATTTCTTGGAACCGACAGTATTCGTTTAAGCGGGGCCGACAGTATTTTTAAATAAATGCTAAAACAATATTAAAATGCAGGGAATACCTAAAATATGAGAAGCACCTGAAAAAGATTGCAATCCAAAAAGTTCATTATATTGAACGCTGTCACACAAAAACCTTGAAATATGCATTAGTTTAACACGAAAATAAAATGTACATGAACTTTACAGCAAATATAATACGTTAATAGAGATCGCTTTTTTTAGAAGTGATATTTTTTTTCTAAGGTTCGGAAAAGCGCTATTTCTGTAACGTTAAATGCACAAATTGTGCAAATGGTCAAAAGCAACAATCGTATATTGAAAGTTTAACTTAATTTTAGAGGCTAAAATCAAACTAACATTTAGCACACCTTATTTAATATGATGATAGTTTTTCAAAATATATGTACAGTCGAGTCTACTTACTGGTATAGCAGGAAAAAGAATGTCCTGTGTAATGTAATAAATTTTCAATGTACAAATCGTTGTAATTTGTTATTTTGATCCCGGATAATGGAATATACCGCTTATTAGAATAAATTTTCACACCAAATTGGCTATTCCATTTGGCGGACTCAACTGTAGATACATTTACGTAGAAAATCATAATTGCATTTATTTCGGCACTTCAAATTTGCTATTGCCCACTCTCACTATATATAAAATCATTATAATGAATGTTTATTGTAGCAAATACCAACTAATAACAAAGATAAACACGCATTAAAAGTATGGTAAAGTTGAAAACCAACAACAAAAATACATTTTGCGTAAGAGCAATTAAAAGTTTATCATTTGCACATAATCAAGCAGTGGAATTGAAAGTCACGCAAAAACTTTAAACTAAAGAAAAATCATCATAGTGAACCGAAAAAATGTCATCTAGCAGCAAATTAATTTAAGTAAGACGTAAAGACGTAGCACGAAACAAAGTTGACAATGGAATGAAAACTGGACAAAAAACTAATAAAAGGAGTAATCGTGGAGGTATAAGACCAGTAGTTGTGAGTTAACTAACGTAACTATAGCTATAAGATCCCAAATTAAATTAATGGAAATTCCAAACTACGGCAAATATTCGTTGTGGAGTGTAAAGTCTCGAAAAACTGGTTTACGGAACAAACTGGAGCGATAATGTTAGTACGTTCTTGGCTGTCGTACACAATTGATTATGTAAAGTATTTTTGTCTTGGTTTTGAAGTGTTGCTCTTAATATTATTGATTGACTTCTACGCTATTTATTTATTCTTACATATAGGACAATAATTTTGAAAATGCTTTGCTAACTTATGTGTTATAGTTGAAAGAATTAAGGAAAGGAAAATTTTATAAACGTTTTAAAGAAAATAGCTCAAAATTCAAGCGTAATATACATTCTCAAATGCGAAATTTTATCTTTTGATTGAGGAGAATTAAGACGCTTGAAGCAGGAGAGAAACAACATAGTTTTGAATCGTGCATTCTTTCCTTTGTGAAAGCATAGCGAAATTTCGGTTAATTAAACTAAGAAGCTCACTTTGAAAAAAAAAAGCTGAAATCTACAGAAAACTTTATGGTTCCTTCAATAATATTGGAACATTATTATTCAGATAAAAGACAACCTCACCGAAATCAAATAAAGAGTTACGCTATGATTCTGTTACGAAACGATGCAGCTATTATCTTTCGCCATAGACGAAATGATTTTTTCATACTATTTTTATCAATAGCTTCCAAAGTAAGAATAGACATAGAAAATTCCTTCAATAATATTGAAAATAGGTGAACCCCATAAAAACTGTCAGAGTAAAATCAAGTAAACAGGAACGATATGATTCTGTTATACATATTATCTCCCGTTGTTGACGAAGCGATATTTGCAGAACATTACATGTTATTTCCATCAAATAGCTTCAAAAGTAAGAATATGCATAGAAAACTTATGGTTCCTTCTATACCGTTAGAAATAGATCAACCATATAAAACAGAAAGCGAAAAATCAAGTAAACAGGAGCAATATGATTCTCTAATAGACATTATTTCCGAAATTGACGAAGTGATGTTTGACGAACAGTACACGTTATTTCCATCAATACCTTCAAAAGTAAGAACAGGCATAGAACACGTATGGTTCCTTCAAGACAACTGGAAACAAATTAGCACGATGAAAAAAATAACTATAGCAAAACTAAATGAGCAGGAGAAATATGCTTTTGTTACAAAAAGTCTTTCAGAACATGATGAAATGTTATTTTCAACGATATCTTCAAAAGTAAGAACATACATGGAAAACGAGTTGCTCTTTCAATACCATTCAAAATGGATCAACCCGATTAAAAAAAAACAACTGGAGTGAAACCAAATAAACAGAAACAACATGGTTCTGTAACGAAATGACGCAGATATTTCTCCCGCGGTAGACGAAGTGTTGCGCAAAACATTCAGAGCATTATTTTCCTCAATAACTTCACCAAGTTAGAATAGACATATGCATAGCAGTTGAAATATTGCCAACTATTCATTCGACATGTATATAAAAGCATACTTAAAGCATAAAAGTATACTATTGATCATTAATTTAATAACGTCGGAAAAGGAGAGAATACATTCAAACAGGAATCTCACCTGTTAGTCAATACTGATTTCTACACCCGATAGGGGCAAGGACGTCCCAAACATTGCAGCAATCCCTGGACTGTGCTCGTGGAATCGATCTTTGGTTCGATGTGTCCCACACCGGCCCGATAACCACGTGTGTGACGGACCGGTCCGACGGTGTCCTTCCGCAGGCAACCAAAGGTCACGGCCAATGTGGACCAGACACGGACGTCCGGGGGACATGAACGGGACGGGAAGCGGACACCTTGAAGCAGGAAAGGGAACAGCAGGAAGAGAGAGAGAGAGAGAAGACAATGCCGGATGCTTCCTTGTGCGAAGCGTGCTGAGATGTGCTCTGGGAGCATCAGTTTTGTGCTCCTGATCTTCTCTCTCTTTCGCAGAGATGCGCGGGAGCGCTGCCAATCAGCAGGCCCGGAGAGGTTGCCTTGGAAACGCCGCATCCCCATCTTTCTCTCTCTCTCTCTTTCGCTTGCTCATTCACTCTTCGCTTTTCTTCGAGTTTTTAAGGTCTTCGTGTTCGAGTGATGATGTATAGGGAGAACAACAAAATCGAAAAACACGCTGAAGCGTTTCGCTGCGAAATTGCTGAAGAATCAGATAAGATGCGTTTCTGGGGAATTTTATCATAAAAGCATTTAAATTGATACAAATGTTACGGAGGGATACGAGTTTTGCTTCAAAATTTCAACCATTGAATTCACATGCACAGCAGATCTAAGACTTTCTTTTCTTTGAAACGATGAATTTAATTGCACTGAAAATTTGCAAGACGCACGACGAATGAATAAATACGTTTTAAGAAATTCGAGCATGAAAGTCTTTAAAAAAGCAGTGGAAAAATGCATCTATTTTCAAAACTTCGAAATTGCAATTGTATATGAATAAAATCTGATATTTTTTCCTTTCCGACTTTTCGTTAAATAAGTGCAGCGGCAAAATAGTAAAAAAAAAAAAAAAAAAAAAAACGCTTTGGCTTTTCAAGAAGTTTTTTTGCAAAAAATACTTTAATTGACACAACTGTTATTAAAGACTAAGGTTTTCCATTCAAGTTTGCGAATCAAAATTAAAATGAGTGCTTAGCTTCAAAAATTTTTTTTAATGTTGAACTAAATTTTATTAAAAAGCTGGGTTATGCACCATTTTTTAAAATAACAATTTCGAGAACTTTCAGGCAGATTACTTCTTTATTCATTTGCAGCTACATTTACATAAATTGATTTTTACTTATTAATAAATTGTTAAACATTTACTTATTCATTTATTTATTTATTCACAACTTTACTCATTCATTAATTTTTTAATTTATTAATTCATTTTTGTTGTCTCTTATATAGTTTTATTGTTTCTCGAAGGAAAAATATTTTCAGAAAATAACGAGAAAATATTCCTTTTTTTCATTTTGCATCATGGTTGGAGGCAAAAAATGCTAATTACCAACTTTTACTTGAAGGTACAAATTTACAGGAAACAATAAAAACAGATTGTCGTATAAAATATATTGTTTTCTATTTCAGTACTTCAGTTTTAAATTAAATTTTTAATTTGTTTATTTTGGTAAAATATAATTGACTAGTTTATTTTACCCCACATTCAATAACACGCCAACATAAAAATATACCATTCATTTTACCCTGTTGGTAAAAATATTATTATTATACATTTGCAGCGCATAACTTTGTTCTACCTTCATCCCACACTTTTAGACTTAAAATTCGCTAGTAAACAAATACTGAGAGCAAAATGATTTTATGCAGCTCAAAATACATTCACTGACGCACGAACCCTACGGTAAAAAACTCTTTCGAATCAAGTTTGTACAAAGGAAATCATTTGACCAGGGATTAAAAAGGATTATTAAACTTTCTCTCCCCCCCACCCTAAAAAAAAGAAAAAGTTGAAAAAATTGCACAAAAATTATTTTCAACCGAAACATCTGGGAAGAATCTTTGTACGAAAAAGAAAAAACTTTAAAATCCACAACTTCCTTAAAAAATAATTGGATGGGGGTGGGGGGGGGGGGGTTGTCGGGCGCATCAACACATAGTGTCATTTTCTCATCTCAAAATAATAATTTTACTGTTTTTTTTTTTTAATTTTCCTTTTTTCCCCTTCATTAGTGACAGATTTCGTTTTCAGAGGTATTCTTACGAGACATTAAGCTTATTTTATTTTCTTGCTTCCCTCTCTCTCTCTCTTTTTTAGTTAATAAAAAAAAAAATGCTTTACTACGTACGCAGAGTACTGAAATGTAAACTATGGTTTGTTATACGAATATTCTTAATTGAAGGAAATAAATGACAATGGTCACAAGGATCCTGTCTCTGACTTTTAGCGGGTGATTTAAAATAGGGGAAAAAACCGGAGTGAGGGATTACAAGTGGCTGAAATAAATGGTGTGGGGTTCCGTCATTTTGAATTAGAGGTCAAATAGTAGATCATATACTTAATGCAAATCAAACTGAAAAACAAAAAATACTACTCCCACTTTCGTGTAAATACATAATTTTCTGAATCCAGGGGGGAGGCTGTGGAAATGCAATTAACCAACTCACTCTCCTAATAACAGAACTGTATGATGGTTTCTTTGCCAATTTCTAGAATTTGACGTCATGAAAAATCAGTTTTAGACTTCCTGATAGCATAACCTGCCACGGTAAAAAATATTACTTATTTAAATCGGTAAAAAATAAAATTTTTCAATACCTTATTTATCACCTTATTAAATACTTATATTATATACCTTATTTAAATCGGTAAAAAAATTATTTTTTACCGATAGCATAACTGCCCCGTAAAAAATTACTTATTTTAATCGGAAAAAAATAAAATTATTTAATACCTTATTAAATAATTTCATTATATACCTTATTTATTTTTAATTATCATATTATTATATTATTAATTTTTTACCAATCGGTAAAGGATTAATATTTTTTACCGATTGCATAACCTGCCACGGTAAAAAAATTTACCTGACACGGTAAAAAAAAAACAAACTGCCGCAAAAGTCATACGTCTCACAGGAGTCACGTTGTGACACATAAGTGACGTCATCTGACTTTGATCAGTTCAAAGTTGAACGAAAAACTGTTCAAATCGAAAGTTAAAATGCGGGAATGAGGTGTTCTCGCCAAGATCTTTCGTAGAAAAAAAATGTTCACATATGACTGTTTACTAAAAAAATACTAGAAGGGACAGGTTGTTTAATCGGTTCAAAG